>JAJOOO010021360.1:0-23220 GCA_029582685.1 Solanum piurae
AGTCTTTGGTATGTCCTCAAGATTCGAGGACTATGTTTAGAAGTTTCTTAGTCATTGTAATAGACACTTAAGTTTCATTTCATTGTAAAGGGCCGTGTACCTTAGTACGTTTTAAGTTCTTGTCTAAGATTGGCTAAAGAGACTTAGTAGTTCCGCTTGCGTATTGATGTTTTCAAATGTTGGTGACTCTTGAAGTCGTATGGTTTTGTTGAATAAAAGTTTTAAATTCTTAGTGATTTTTATGATCTATGCGATGAATGAATGCTAAGTCTTGTATAAGACCTCTGAGGGGTCGAATACGCATGTAACGGCTAGGGGGTGCTCTCGAGTCATTACAGGGTTCATGTGGAGCGGGTATATGCGGGGCGGGGTGGGGCAGATTGAAAATGAAAAAAAATGTTATGCGGGGCGGGACAGGATGAATTCAAAATTTTGCAGGTTAAGGTCAACCCGCCTCGCCCCCTCTGCCCCTATTGCCATCCCTAGGAATATAAAAGATGCTCTTATATGAATACTTCAAATACAATAACGAGAATGTTGAGGTTCTTTTTTTGATACGATATACATATCCTGCCATATTTTTGTTATTATAATGACGCTCTAGGTCATTTTTGTGTATTCTGTTACTATTTTCTTTTAGAACTGGCATATAGAGACTCTAAACCATTATGACTTGTTAGGACTGACAATTCGATTAGTTGGTTTTTCATTTGGTTTCTATGGATGTTTGTGTTTTAGAGCTTTTTGAACTTGAACGGTTGATTTTTATCGAAACATCATGTATAAAGCCTCTGAATGTAATGATGTTTGTTCTATTAGCTCCAAAAAGTTGAGTTTTTTATATGTGGTCCTTTGATTCGAGTTCTTAGACTTTTTGACTCATTTCGAGCAACATTGTAGCTTATGGCATAGATGAAGCATTGGGTGTATAACTCACTCCTTGGTGAGATGACCTCCTTTGGGAGTTTTTTTCCATTTTTGGTAAGACTAGAATATCAGAATTTCTGGGATAGTATGAGCATCCGGGCAGAGTCTTGTAAGACATACCTATATTTCTTGGTGCCTGATGCTGGTGTAGCCGCCTATGCGATCTTGGCACCTCTTAAACACTTATCACTTAAACAACCAGGGATCCTCTTAAGTAGTCCTTCCTAGTAAAGGCATACCTCCATTAGTGAACATGGAATGCTTAAGCGATGATCATTTTAGCTGCTAGAGAGTCACTTTAGTGGAGCCTCTAGCAAGGGTTTAAGCGCTTTAGTGATGAAGGTTCCGCTTTGAAAGGCCACTTAGGTGGAAAAGTGACACTTAAGTGGTTATAACTGGTAGGTAAATCCCACTTTTTGTGCCCAAGCTCCTTGAGCTTAACGGGACAAATAGATTGAGTAAATTACATGATTCGTCCCTTATGTCCCACAATCTCATTTTCCCTCATTTTTAGTTTCGTCTTCAATTTTTGTAGATGAGGTGTCAAAACATTTGTATTGACGTTATTATCATTTTTTTTATAGTGTGGGATCGGAGGCATTTTTGAAGGGTAAAGCTCCAGCTAAGTTTGTTTTAGAGCATGCATGATCTACTTTGATGTTTCTTTGGCTTTCCAATGATAGATTGATCTTGCGTAAGTGTTTTCATGATGTTCAGCTTGTTTTGGCAGGGCTCTTAGCTTGTTTCATGTTTAGTTATTTGAAATCCTACCTTAGCCGTCCTTTCGGGTAAAAGTCAAAGTAATTAAAAAATTCTATTGTATTGCGATGTTGTATCATGCCTTGTTGTATCTGTGTGTCCTTTTGTATTGTTAATTCTAACTTATTGTTACCCTTATTCTAGGATTAGTCTAGTGATTACATTAGAATTGCTATTTTGGAGTCATTATGTATTACGAATCGTCTGATGTTGCTTTAGACAAGTCTAGCTCCCTGTAGACTAATATAGCAAACACGGGTTTGGTAGTATGAATCATTATGTCACACCCCAACCCTAGGTGAGGCGAAAAGTACCATATGAACACATGCTTTACAAGTGACCTATGATAAGAAAGTAAACTACTATGCAAATGGATTTACCAATGAGAAGTTTCGTATATAATACATGTCATCTAGCTGAACAAATACATGTGACAAGTGAAACTATGAATACAAATGATAGCATTACAATGTCTACAAAACCTCTACTAGAATCCATGACTGTACCACTAGGAAAATATGCATAGTAAAGACTCGACAAACCCCGAATCAACCTGGAGCTCACCAGCAACCGTTGAGTATCATGTGCTTCTATTGGGGAGATCTATTAGTTGAGTACTTGTACCTGCAGCATGAAATGCAGCGTCCCCAATAAGGGATGTCAGTACGAAAGAATGTACTGAATATGTAAGGCATAATACAACCATATGTAAAATGAGAGCTCAAGTGAAACGAAATACCAATAGAAAAGGATTAGAGACCACCTTTGCTTATACTTGTGGAATCGTGTATGTTACATTCTTTTCTTTACTTTGTTGTACGTTAATAATCTTTATAAGGCATATGATACAAATGACCAGCTGATCAGTGGTAGAAGAGGATGACCCATGCTAGTCATTTTAACCTCTGGGATGCTGTCCTCATAATTCCACAAAGTGGGATCGGTCCATGCTAGGCTTTCGCCCCTGAGCTGCCACCCTTCTATACCAATTGGGATCGGCCCATGCTAGGCTTTCACCCCTGAGCTGCCACCCTTCTATACCAATAGGGATCGACCCATGCTAGGCATTTTCCCCTGGGCTGCCACCCATAATTATACAGATTGATTCACTTAGATTCTTTAATATTTGAGATTGTTGTTTTGATGTTCGTAACTCTTTTGAGATTGTTCTTTTGATGATCATAACTCTTTTGAGATTGTTGTTTTGGTGGTCATAATCATTTTTGAGATTATGAACTATGGACCAGTAGTAGAAAACATACGAATATGGACTTACGATAATGACAATGACGTGGGAAGCAAATGTGACACCAACATAATACTTAGGAGCTTATATGACACAATAAGCATTTTGACATCTCAAATTGAAGCACATATCAAGTGAAGACATTTAACATTCAACCAAGAGATTTGAACTCTATATGATAGCCAAATACTCACTAACTAATATCAAATACAAGGTATACATGAACGTGGAACCAAGGGAAAATGTGGACAGATTCAACTTAAGGACGGATACATATTCCAAGTAAGTACATATAAAATGTACAATAGAGCAAGTAGGGATATTGCGAAGTAACATTATAGTCTAACACAATGGGAGTAATAACCAATAAAGGGAACATATGAACATGTGAAAAGGTAACATATATGTATATCCAACATATAAACATATGTACCATGTGTAATCTAGGATCACTCTGATTTATATAAGGGGAATACGTGCCAAGGGTACTCTGACGATGAAATGAGTTTAAACCTTGCATGCTAATACTTGGTAGAGTAAGCACATACATTTAGTAATAAACTCATATTAGAGTATTCACTTTAATGCTCTAGGGAGTAGGAACTGCAACTATGGATCAGTCACTACCAAGGCACTTAGAAAGTTTACTTTGTAATACAAATGTTGGATTCATGCCAAGAAACAGGAAATCGAATAGCCTTACGGACCTTATCTTCTGACCAATACAACTATCACGATTCAGCCTCCCCCTTTTAGGTTTTAATCTACAATATAAGTCATGATAAACTAGAATTAGTAGCTATCACACCGTGAGACTCGTAAAACAGTAGCTAACTTTGACGGATAATGAGCCCATACTGCCCTTATAATAATTTGTATCACCACACCCTCCTTCTCTGCCCAATACATACATTATATATCTTTTTCCAAGATTACCCAAGCTGCACCAAGAACAATACTCATAAAATAACCTGAAATATTCTTTATCATACAACCAATTATTGAACTCACCACCCCTTTGAGTTCTTTATAACAACACACCCATAATTCCTCACTCAAACTTATGTATAAAGAGGAAGAAAATGGAGCAGTCACCTTACCTCAATTTCTGCAACTTCTCCTTATGACTTGAATTCCTCTAGAACTTCAACTTCCCTTCACACTTAAACCAAAAAAGAAGAGAAAAGTATCTTAATAATTAAGGAAAGTGAGCAGTAGCTTGAGGGAACTTCTGCCTTATACTTATAATTAAGCATGAATAACATGTTTTCTAGTCTTCCATGGGAGATTTAAGCTAAATCCATAAGTGTTTCTCTTACCTTGGTTTGCAGATATGAGGGTCTCTTCAAGAACCCTAGAAGGAATTTTTAGGCTGCTCTTGTGAGAAAAGAGAGAGATAGCTGAAGTAAATTGTGAATTTTGTGTGTTAAAATGAGTGAAAAGATCAGCTCATATTGGGTTTATATGGAGCCTTCTTGACCATAAAAAATAATCCTCTAGAACCTCCATTTTTTGGTCCATTTTCAGCCACTAATTGGTCAAGTAGGTGATGCTCCTGCTTATGTACATCAAGCAGGTCAAAAGGTCAAATTAGGTGATGCACATACGTGCTTTCACTTGGGCTTAAATATATTGGGCCTTGGTAGATTTGGCTGCTGGACTTTAATTTCATTTTCCTTTTATTTAACTTAGTTTGGGCCTCAAGTGAGTCCATTAGCATAAGCCCAAATCTGATCCATAAACCTTGGCCTTTTTAACTAGATCCATATAGCTCAAGTAGGTGATGCACCTACTTAGTTCTTTGGACTGGTCAATAAGTCAACGTAGGTGATGCACCTACTAGCTTAGTTAAGTCAAGCAAGAAACTCACTTATTTTATTCCATTTTCTAAATATTAATCCCTTTTTCTTTAACTTAGCACTTAACTTTCAACTTTAACCTCAATTACCACCTTACTGTCTCGAGTTTAAATACTCCCGTTGGAGTTAACTTGCAGTACACATGCTGAAACGTGCAAGGCATCACATCACCTTTCGAGCTAGTTTAAACCAACGCTAATCATATAAGAAACATGGTCCCTCACCTATACTATAAAGCTATGTCAAGTATCACAAGAATAGAACAAGCATATGCATAATACGGGCTGTTACAGGAAACCGAGTCCATAATTATTCAACAAGGCAATTTATAAGCGTCATATAAATAGAACTAGTACACGTAGAAAATGGGGTGTTACATCCTCCCCCCTTATGATCATTCATCATCTAATGATAAGTGTAGTTGATAGTTGGTTTCTGGAATTTCATTTGGTGATTTGCGAGAGTTTTCTTTGTAAGTAGGAGTATCCAAAATCTATAGACTAACCTAAAATACGTATAGAAAAGTCTTGGGGGACGTCTCAATAGATATTGTTCATGAATAAGAATATTACAAATTAAACCTCTTTCTTGACCATGTAATCCACTGACGACACACAAGTAGGACTCGTACTAATAAGGAATTTAATATACCTAAACACAAGACATGCAAATTACATATCAAATGAACAAATGCTAGTAGGACTTATGATCATATATAGGGACCACATGATCTCAGATCTTTATGCTGCTGTTAAGAATGTGGATGGCTATTTAGGATCTCGACCATCATCTATTTCCAAGTATCTTATGTTATATACTAGTCCTTCCACAATACTTCAATGAAGGTTACACCTTTTGTGCTTAGCTCCGGGCCTAACAATAAAGAATAACTATAGTATCTCCCAATTTTTTTATATGGAATAAACACATAAAATCATAGGTCTAACTTATCGGGGCTCTACTTTTCCTTCTCTTTTATATTATGATGCTTTTCAGAGATGAGTCTTATAAGAACGCATATCTGTTAATATAAACTCTAAAGTTTTATGCCGCACATTCGTATAAGGCATTATGCTAAGTTTTTTAATCTATGGTTGTGATAAAACTTACATATATGCCCCACCTTTTCTGGTCAAAATCTTCACTACCTAATGATACAAGGAAATATTTTCCCAAGATGTTCAAAACTCAAGTCGATAAGCACAGAGGGGCATAATATACGGATAAATAAGTCACATTGGGTATGACATACAAGAATACTAGAACAAAAGGGAGCGCATGATATACTGGCATTAAGCTATAGAAATATGTGGTGTACACGTGCATATGGTTCATACGGTAGCGTGTGGGCGAATGAACTATAAGGAATATAGGAAGTGGACTAGATGAGCACATGATGCATGAGTACTAAAGTTATGAAATATATACTACGTAAGTAAGTAAACTATACACGAAACACAAATCACATTGAGCAAGTGCGTTATATCGCATGGATAGGTGGACTAACATGTCAATAAGTACACATATGTAATATGAGCAAGTCAGCACATGACACGTGGCTAGAAAAGTTATAATGCCTATACTATTTAAGAAAATATGCTATGAGGCATGTAATATATGTAGAAATGGTTAATGATGCATATGACATGTAAACAAGTGATATGCGAGTCGTATAACCCACAAGCACTAATTTTTCCCATAGCATATGCTCAATTAGAATGCAGTACCCACAGAATATGGACAAGTGACATGTGGAAAGTAACCAGTGCAATAAATAACATGTAAGGAAAAGGTCCTACGAAAATATATAGCAATAAACAAGGGTGCTCTGAAGCGGATAACACTTACATGCAAGCAATCTATGACATTAGGTAAGATGTGAGAAAGTAATCCATACTGGGAAAATGACATACAAATAGATAAGTTATATAACAGACCATCTTTGGATACTACGAGATATCCTATAGAACCACTTTACCATATTAACGGCAAACACATTGTCTTTAGCATTAAGTCACGGGTGGGATAGTTCTTCTCATATTCCTTACTCACCTCAAAGCACATACAAATGATTTTCCCATCTACTCTCTTCAATCTCCTAATAATTCTTATAGGTGTTCTGATATTGGGACTAGGCTTCCATCTAGGTCAATATAAATAATACAACTAAGATAGAAAAAGAAAATCCTCCATAGTTCATCTTTTGGAGTAGGAGGCTGAGGTCAACTTTGCCTTCATTACTATCTTGTGTTATATCACACTCAATGTATGGTTCCCTTTGAAGGTCAAAATAGAAAATAAATAGTGCAACTTGAACACACCATAAAACATGAACTCCAATAACAAGTAAATGTCAGGTACCTATAAAGTTATATCATTATTCATAATGTCTCAGAGTTAGCCGCTTTGGGCTTAACAAGATAGGTCTGGCCATACTAATAGATTTTTTTTAATTACATGTGAGGGTGATCCGACACTTTTCCCAAGAAAGGTAGCGAATAAGAACAACTAGCATATGATCAATTTTTCCTCTCCCCTAACTGGACTATAATTGATGAATTACTGCAGGCATATATTAAATGAATCTTGTAGTAGCTCTATTCAATTTGATGGAAGTTTATACATACATGTGTGTAATGCTCTACTTCTCTTTTGTACTAATTATGTAGATGAACTAGGTCCATGTATCTTATACTAATTATGATCAATTCCCCTTTTTTTTTTCTTGTTGTTATCAAGACCAAATATCAAGACTTGAATCAATACTAAAATGACTTTTCTGTCTAACAAAGGTTCACAAAGTCGTTCCTGGGTGCACCTTTATAACTCATTAGGGTTGAAGCGTTGATACCTTATTCTTGCCTCTTACACTTAGAAATCAGTCTTTCATAGCCACCTATCTCGCTCCTCTATAGCATCCTCATATAACCCCAACTCCTATGTTTAGGGGATTTGACATGTACCATCTCTTTCTAACTAGAAGATCTACGTACATATTCGGCCCGTGTCATTCAAGCTTCATTCTCACATGCTTCCTATCTAACAAGTATCTTTAATCAAAATTAGTAATTTCATGTACTCCAATCCCACTATGTACAACCTAACTAATCACAACTTAGGTCTAACTAATAAATTTTCCTTTTGTTAACCTTACCATTTAGTCACATACTAATCCTCTATAGCCAAAACATAGATTATAGTAGGAACTATCATACATATATCATTTGCAGCAATTAGCACAATGATTCCTAAGTTTTATACCCATGAAAAGAATACAAATGTTATTAGTACTAATTCGGGGTGGTTGGTACATACCATATAAAAATCCAACTATTAACATATTCAGGATGATATATGGTGAGAATTTGGTCCTTGCCTGCCAATTAGGTACCTCTCTAGTAACACTATTGCACTGATACATTTACCTTCCGAATTGTGCCACTGCCTTCTTCAAACTAAAAGAAACTAGTTCAACAACATCATTTTTGAGTACATGTGTAATGCTGGAAATTCTATGTATATCACAGACTAAGAATGAGTGTCCTATATAGGAACATATCCTATAAATATGGAGTAAATATAGAACTCAAGAGTTGGTTACATCCTCCTAAGAAGATGTGCTTGGAAATGCTACAGCTCATATGTGTAACTTGGTAACCCATCATTTTTTAAGCATATATTATATCTTTAAAAATTGAACCAAGTGATACATATGGTACAAATGCAACTTTAGATGCATATAACATAAAGATTTTACATACCTTGTGGAGTGGGATGGTCGAATAAAATGAGCTCAACCTAGTCTATTGACATTTTAGCTAGCAATAACCTGAACCACAGTAATCATAATATGAATAACATGATCAGGTTAAAGTGGAAATTGACTTCTTAACTTCACTCTATCGTACGATCTGGATTATGAAGGAAGGCAACATTTCCTAAATATCCAAGCAGCCCCCTAATTATAAATGTGGCGCGTAACTCATTCATAAGTAAGGCTCTACTAGACACGACTTTGTAGACTACCTAAGATGAACTGCTCTAATACCACTTTTGTCACACCCCAACCCTAGGTGAGGCGGACAAGTACCAAATGAACAAATGCTTTACAAGTGACATATGATAAGAAAGTAAACTACTATGCAAATGGATTTACCAATGAGAAGTTTCGTATACAATACATGTCGTCTAGCTGAACCGATACATGCGACAAGTGAAACTATGACTACAGATGATAGCTTTACAATTTCTACAAAGCCTCTACTGGAATCCATGACTGTACCACTAGGAAAATATGCATAGTAAAGACTCGGCAAATCCCCGAATCAACCTGGAGCTCACCAGCAAACACTGAGTATCAAGTTCTTCTATTGGGGTGTTCTATTAGTTGAGTACATGTACCTGCAACATGAAATGCAGCGTCCCCAATAAGGGACGTCAGTACGAAAGAATGTACTGAATATATAAGGCATAATACAACCATATGTAAAATGAGAGCTCAAGTGAAATTAAATACCAATAGATAAGGATTAGAGACCACTTTTGTCATGGGTTTTGAGCCAGAGTGGGTCCCTTGTCACTTCGATGAAGGTTTCATTCTATAGAGTCTTCTGATTGTTGATGAGCGTGTGATTATGGATGTTCTTCAAAGTCTTTCAGCCTTGGTTTGAGGTTTGTGCGCATTTCAACTTTCTATTGTTCGAGTTCCATGTGCATTTTGACCAACCATAGGTTGAGTCTAGGCACGTTTTCGTTAGTCGTGTTTTACTCATGAAACGTTGATTCTATTGGTTTTTTCAAAGTTCTTTAGACATGGTTTCAGGTCCAGTGTCGGTTGTTTTAGCTTCAAACTATACTTTATTGTATCTAGGGATATCATTAGATCTTGTGTGTACTCATTGAGCTTATGGGGATATATTTGGGTTATTTTCAATTTAATTGCTCATAAGCGTACCTTCATGTCTTATGGGTTCCAGTTAGGTTGTAGTTGGCAGCTTTACATTATCATTCGGTTCCTGCTAGATTTTCCAAGGTGTATTGTTAGACTTTCCGCTTTGTGCTGCTCTTTTGACCCTTAGCTACTATTTGTTTCCTGGCTTTTCATTATGTATATGCTCTCCAAGCGTAATTGTCCTCTGATGCTGATTGGGTACTTATGGTTTTTGTACTCATGTTACACTCTAAATTTAATTTTCTAGATGTCGATCCGAGTGCCAATCAAAAGAGTTGATTTTTGTGCTACAACGGGTCTTCCAAAGGTAGAGGATGAGATGATGGCTTCCTAGTTTGACTCGTCTCTATATGTATATAGTTTTTTTCTAATTGAGTCGAGTGTGTACTTATTTTATTCATTTCGTAAGTTGTACTAATTTTAGCAGCTCTATACCTTATTCCATCAGGTCATGGAGATCTTGTAGTGTTATATATATTTAAATCATTTCTTTCTTTCTATTGTGTATTCCTTTATTTTGTTGTTATCTTCTTGTTGGTTGTTAATTTTTCACAATATGTCAATTACTTATCGTATTGGAGTATAGGTTGGCTTACCTACAAGTCGTTATTTTGTTAATGCCATTATTACATGAGGTTTCAAATCAGGACAAAGCTGGAATTGGAGCTAGGTTCGCCAATTTCATTCATACAAAACTAATGTCTAGATGAATTATGCATTGTGGAGACGTTAACACCCTATCTTCTAGAGGCTATATTAGGAAGATTGTTTATTTATGTTCACGTTTGGTTTTTCTTATTTGGTTTGTAAAACCTTATCATTTCACTTTTTCTCATTATGGCTCCTACGTGTGGTTCATTGGTCACTGGTGATGTACCGCAAGAATATAGAGCTCCAGCTAGGAGTAAAGGGTGACCCTAAGGTTATATGTGAGCTAAAACAGTAGCTCGAGATCTAATAAAATATGTGACTCACAATCCAATAGTAGAGCCTCTGCAAACTCGTATTCCTCCGTACTTGTTGGGACTTAAACTAGCCCAACATCCACCAAGGCCATCCATTGCCCATGTCTTCAGACGACTATCATTTAGTTATTTGTCATTCTAAGAGATATGGAGAAAGCCCAATGATCAGTGATACCAGCACCAGAGGTTCAGGTGGCACTAGTGTCTCAATAGGTTGAGGTTCCACCGGTACACACTGATACTCATCTAGTTATTGCACTTGGAATTAGACCTTTATAGGAGTATAAGATGCTCATACTTTTTTTTAGACTGAATCCTCCAAGGTTTTTTGGTGATGTATGGGAAGATCCCTATTGGTTTTGGACGACCTACAGGGAGAGGTTATATACTTTGGTTTTAGTAAAGTTGAGTAAAGGTGATATAAGTATCACTTTTAAGGACCATGCATGTAGTGGTTTCATTCGTATATGAAGTGTAGGCCAGTTGGGCTACCTTTCATGTCTTGGACTAAGTTTTTATAGGCTTTCTGTGATAGGTTTTACGTAGGAGCATTAGAGATCGACAAGTTGATGAGTTTGCTATATTGGAGTAGGACTCTATACCATATTGGAGTACGAGGCTAGATTTTACGAGCTCTCTTTGCACTCTTCCATAAATATACCTATAGAATAGAAGAGAGTTCATTGCTTTTTTCGTGGTTTGAGTCTATAGCTGTAAATTGCAACTAAGTTAATGTCTTCAACAAGTATATCTTTCTTGGATTTTTATGATCAAACCCATACTATTGGGGAGCTCCACCGCGAGGCCTCATGGGGTAGCGATAAGAGTGCTTATCACTAGGGAAGCTATAGTGGCTCCCACTCAAGGGGAGGGACAATTATGATAGACCCCACCAATGCTACCAGCACCAGAGTTAGTCTAGCTAGCCTATTTATGCGAAACTCAAGATTGTCGAGGGGGAGCAGTATAGTTGGGGTGTTATGGGTTTAAGTTAGAGTTTAGGAGCTCACATTCCGATTAGTCAGGTTGTGGTGGCTGATTTTCATAGTCATGCTTCAAAGGGTATTTATGATTGTGGTGAGCCTTACCATTGCTCTAGAGAGTGTCCCTAGAAAAAAAATGATTGGCCTACTCTACAAATAGGAGGCATATTTCAGCAATAACATCTTCGGCTATAAGTAGTGCATAGGGTTTGGATCACTATGGGTTTCACCAAGGGGCTCAAGGAAGACCACATGGAGGTAGGTAAGGAGGGAGGAACATAAGATTCTAAGTTTAGAGATAGATAGGGCCTTCTTTATGCATCTCTAGCTAGGGAACAGACTGAGGCAGTAGACGGTATCATCACTAACATAATTTTTATATTCCATCAGGTTGAATGAACTTTATTTTATCTGGGTTCTAAATTTTCTTATGTATCAATTTATTATGCTTTCCATTAACGCTTGTTTTCTTAGAATTTCTCAGCGTCATTATTTTTTTCGACCACTGTGGGTGAGTATTTAGTAGTGGATCAAGTTATAGATCATGTTTGGTGATTATTAGGGGTGTGACACTTGGGATGATCTTAATGTGTTGGATATGATTGATTTTGATGATATTCTTTTCATGGACTAGTTATCCCCTTTCCATGCAGTCTTCGATTGCTTCACTAAGACCATTACCTAAGCCATGTCTAGTATCTCTACACTGATGTGGCATGACTCTTTTTTATCATACATCAATTAGGGCTATTTCTTATTTTTGGGCAACAAGGTTGGTCTGCAGATGCTTAACCTATTTGGGTTATGTGCCAGATATTAGTAAGGAGGGCCCTGTAATTTATTTGGTCCCTATTGTGAATGAATTTATGGATATTTTTCCTACCTATCTAATAGGCGTTCCCCTGGAGCAAGATACTGATTTTTCTATAGACCTTGAGATAGGCCCTCGTCCAATATCAATTATGTCATACTGTATGGACCCTTCAGAGCATGATGATCTCAGTGTTTAGTGTCGAGATTTTTTCAATAAGGGATTCATTCAACCGAGGGTTTTGCCTTATGGGACCCCGGTTCTTTTTGTGAATAAGAAGAATGTGTATATGTATATGTCTATGGATTAGAGGCATTTGAACAAGGTGATGATGAAGAGTAGGTATCTTATGCCTTATATCAATGGCTTTTCTTGACAAGTTTCATGGTGTTGTGGTGTTTTCTAATGTATATTTAGGATCCTATTACCACTAACTAAGGACTAGGGTGAAAGACAACTTTTTAGACTCGTTAAGGTCATTATGAGTTGCTAGTGATGTCTATTGGGTTGATCAATTACCTAACGACATTCATGTAGTTGTTGACGCATGTGTAAATGCGTTATATAGACTCTTTCATCAGTGTGTTCATTTATTACATTCTTGTGTACTCACAGAGAAGGATGAGCACGAGCAGTATTTGAGGACTGTGCTAAAGACGTTATGAGATCAACATTTTATGCCAAGTTCTCAAAGTTTGAGTCTGTAGATTTTTTTGGGAATGTTGTTACCATGTATTCCATTATAGTTGATTGATAAGTTGGTACTCTACCAACTTTTTAGACACTAATTCGTAAATTATTGCCATGTTTTAATGCAGTTTGTATGGTTTTAGGCCTTGAATCTCATGAATGCAGGTATCCCTTGAAAAAAAGTTTTCTTGCTGCTGCGGCCTCAATACAATTCTGGCTATCCTCTCTCTTCTTTTGCGTGCGCTGGGATCCCAATCGGCCTGCATTAGCGGAAAATGGAACTATCGAATCAGGTTATGAAATAATTCAATAGCTCCGGGCTCCCTCACTGCATTCCAAGGCAAGCTCCTACGGGCTAAATAGCGAGAGTGATTCTCTGAGCCGGTCTGGATTTCCAACGCCTCAGGAAACACTTCTCGACCAGGCTCCAACAAACCTTTACCGCGACCATGACGAACACCTGGGGGCAAGAGAACATTCTTAGAAAACAGATAGGCAGAAGACATTACGCTAGCCATAAACGCTTTCCTTCAATGACCGATGAACAAACGAACCAAGCGAGCTCAATGCAAAGAACTCGAGTGAGGGGATCTGGCCCTCCCGTTTCATTTCCGTACCGGAGGAAATGGGATTCGAACCCATGATACAATCTTCTTGTATGTCGTTTTCTTCCCTATGAGTGAAAGTCTCAATAAGAATGCTAGTTCTTACTGTTCATTATGAATCAAAGTTGATGGATTTGAAGCAAAAAAGAATTGAAGCACACCGGCGATGGAACTGCCATTCTGCAGAAACTAACATGCCTCTCATCGGCTTGAGGCCTTCATGGATGGAGTAAAGTTGCCCCAATACTAGTGTTACAACTGGTGTTGTATGATGAATTATCTATGGTTCGCCGTTCCCAGAGCAGACTCTTCTGTTAGAACAAAAGGTTAAGTCAAGGAGGCAACCCCTGCTCTAGTTTCTCTGATTGATGTCTTACCGGTCCAGTGCCAGTCTGAAAAATGGGAGCTAAACAACAAAAATGTAATTATAGAAAAAGTGATCCTTTTAAAATTCTCCAAGGATAAAATAGAGATTTGCCCAATTATGTCTAGAGAGTTTTCTCCCAAATTAAGTATAAACTAGATAGAGAAAAAAAGTAAAAGTAACAAATAGAGTGAGAGCAATAATGAAGAACTTTCTAGCTTGTAAAAGGCAGAAACCTCGGATTTGTGCTAATTAAAGCTTAGAATTAAAGTTTGTTCTATCAAATTTGCTTTGAATGGAGATTTCCTTAATGGTGACTGTCTCTAATTTATATTTTATGAGGATCTAGACCATTAAATATGGGTGTCTGTTCTAAATGGGGGTGTAAAACCCTGAAGGGTATAGATTAATTGGCTTAAACATTAATCGTATGACATGGATCTATTGTTGCCTTAAACTTTAATCTAAGAATTAGTGGTTGCAAATATTAGTTGATCTCTCTAACACCACTTTTACTTTTGAAAGGTAAGACTCAATAGTGAGAACTTGATGAAATTATTCTACGGATTTGAGCCAGGAAAGGGATAATCCAAGTTATTTCCCATTTTATGATATGAGCTAGGAATAATTTGTCTACTCAAACAATGTTTGGTGTTTTGTTTGAAAGGGTCTTGGAGATCAGAAGAATCCAAGGGACATACCCTTGATAGTTCAGGAGAATATCAAAGTGTAGCTTAGACCAAGTGCTACCCATGTGTCAATCTATAATGTTTTGTCAATCTTTGCATGTTATAGTTAAAACCCTAATCTCTATGCACACACCCCTAGTCATTTTCAATCTTGTTAGATCTTATTTATGTTGGTTCCATGTTTTGTTGCTTTATATTGATGAATTTTTAGTTTTTAGTTATAACCCCAAATTCTACATATGTATGCCAATTTAGAATGCAATTTCCTAATTCCTTCCAATAGCGGAACCAATAGAAGAAGAGTCCCACCTGCCAGTTCTTGTGGTTTGACCCCGACCTCATAAGTTGATTAATTTTTTTACAAACAACTGCTTATGCCCTGAAATATGGGACATATTTGATTGATTATAAAATATGGTGTTGTTGTTGGGGATTCGTTAGTGATCGTCTATTGCTGATTTCTAAATTCAAACTTGGGTGCATTTTGTATTCTTGTTACTTTTTTGGTTTTTCCTTGACAAAAATAGGGTAATATGAATCAAGTGGATGACAAAAAGGTATTGATGATGGGGATTTGCAAATGAATTCTACGCAAATGAAGAACCCATGAAGCAGGGCGTAGCAGGAAAAATTTGCCTACCACCCGAGGTAGGAGATGTCGTATTTCTAATTACAAGACCAATTCTTCATTTACTACTAATGATGGAACTATTTAGAGGAAATTCAGTGGAAAATATTAATTAACACTTGGAGGAATTTTATGGAATTGCGTCTCCCTATCAAAATGTGAAGTATGAGTCAAGAATCCATCCGATTGAGATTGTTTCCTTTCTAATTAACTAGAGATGCTATAACAACATGCTTGTAGAAATATGTTAAGGGTTAATTATCACTTAGGGAGGTATTGAAGACTTCATTTCTTGAAAGATTTTATCCACCATAGTAAATGTTGAAATTGAGGAATGAGATAAAAAAAATTGAGCAAATGTCGAGAGAGACTATACATGAAGTGTGGCTAAGTTTTAAAAAAAAGGTGACAGAATGCTTGAATCATGGAATGGTTGAGCGAGTTTTACTCGAAATATTCTATCGTACATTAGATGAAGTGAATCAAGGAGTAATGAACAATATGGAGAAACGATCTTTTTTGAACATCTCTTATCCTCAAGCTACCGTATCACATGATCAAATAGCAAAAGTCAATATGGCGTGGTATACACATTATTGAGTGAAAGGAGGCAGTGTTGTCACTTCAACATTAACCAATGAAATGAGAAAGAAAGAAGAGGAACCAGATGAAAAGATGGATAAGATGATTACAAGCTTTTATATCTTAGCCAAACACATTATGGTCATAGTAACTAAAAGTGTGAATTCCACCAGAGCCTACATAAAGCTCTACTTAAAGCCGAGAGTTCTTATGCCTTGTTGACGAAGACACTACGTACTTGGTAAACATAGAGTCAGGTTCTCGATCAGTGTATCAAGAGGCAAACCAAGATCCTTGACATCATTGGGAAGAGAATCATGGTTGGAGAGACCGCTATTGTCAATAGAGAGATCGGGAAATAAAATAACGTGAACAAGATAAGCTAGAGGAGATGATAGGTACAATCATCAGATTTCCAAACCAAATGTGCCTCCCAAAAGAGCAGATACTTCCTAAACTCAAGCTAGTGTGATTGACTTTATCGATTCCAATATTCAGAAGATGTTTAGTAGTGTTCTAAAAAGAGTTGAATCTATGGAAAATGGGGTCAAAGATCAGAGAAGTGATGTTTTGAATTTGACTCAATCTATTAAATATTTCTCTCCTATTCAATCAAGCATTTAGAGACTCAATTGAAACATCTATTGCTAGCAGTGAATATACCAAACAACGTCGAATCCCACAAGGAGTGATATAATTATAATAATTCAATTAGGAAATTAAGATGCAAGCCAATTCATTGTAGCAATAAGAAAAAATGGGTGGATGATTCCACCAAATTTAATAAGAAAGATTTGGAATCAATTATCACAATTCAACTAAAATAAATAGGGATTTAAATCAGTAAAAGACGATATAGGTGTGTTGGAGTTGGTCTCAACATCACAAAGGGGTACAAATGCTTGCTCAATACACTACAACAAATTTGAGTATTAGTGACAAAACAAATTGTCACTTAAAACTCATATTTCGTCACAAAAGAATTTTCAAGACGAAAAATAATTCGTCAACCAATCGTAGCTAAATCATGGGGGTTACTTAATGTATACAAAGACGGTTTGGTGTTTCGTCACTAAATAGAGTTCTATTTACTACGAAAATTACTTGTCTCAAATTGCATAGTATTAATGACGAACTTGTTTGTCATAGAAATTATAAAATTTTGTAGGTAATAGAATAGAATATGTTCATCACTAAAGAGGTTAATAAGACTGACAAAATTGATGTGTCACTAACTATTTAGTTTAATTGGCGGTGACATCATTTGTCTCTAATATTATATGTCTTTCGTAGTTGAACAAATATTATTTCGTCACTAAAAATTAATTTTTTTTGTATGAATATTCTTTTGTTCCTAAATATATAAATTAGTGAAATTTTTATTTTTTTTATAATTTTGTAGTTTAAAACAATCACGTCATCACTATAAATATTTCTTTTACCGACAAAATAAAATTGTCACTACAAAATATCATAATTAGCGATAATTATTATCGTAAATACAAAGTTCATTTGTAGGTAATAAGAAAACTATTTTGTGATAAAGATTATTCTTGTTACTAAATGTCAATACTTTTATAAAAAAAAATGTCATGGTCTTAAAAGGTGCAATTTAATCGTCGCTAAAAGTGAAGCTTTTAAGGACAACATTATGTCACTAGTCATCCAGAGTAATACTATTTTCAGTTAGTATTTACTAGATTCCCATTAAATTAAATTTTTATATAAAATTACAATTATTAAATAAAACTCTTGTATCTTAAACTTCATAACCTAGAGTAGTTTATTATATAATGATAAATATACAAATTAAAAATAATAACAAACTAAATGAAGCAAGATAATAATAATAAAAATTGCACTGGTATATAGTACTAATTAAGAACAATTAAAATAAATTTGGGATTGCATACTCCTTAAAGAAAAACTAATATTTAGTTAAGTTTATCCACCTTGAAAGTATAACTGAGATATACTAAACATTAACAAAACTAAGACAAAGAAACGAAGGTTTCTTCTCCAAATATCATTTGGAGAAGTATTTTCTAGCAAGTAATTTTGATTTCCACCTTCAACATCATGTGTAAAAGTGGAAAAAACATGTAAGATTTGATTTCAAACTTTATGATAACATGGTATGAACAAACTAAAAAGATATAAAGTTATTAAATGTACCTGAATGGATTACTTGATAGGTGCTAAAAAACTAAAAAGTTGTCATCTAATTAATAAAAAGAAGTATAATAAAATTTATAATTTAATGCACTACAAATACTTCTCAAGAACTAAATTGAACCTAACATTGTTTGGTCTATTCAAGCAGGAAATTGTAAATTTTCATCAAATAATTGAACTAGGAAAAGGTACCTTGGCTAATAATATTATGTCCTAGTGTAATCTCCTTGTAAAATCATGGTGAAAATATTTTTTTCCAGCTAAAATATCATGCATGATAGAACTACTACCATGAAAAAATACATATGGAGCTACTAAAATAAGGAGCACAAAATTTATCATAATTAGACATTTTGGAGCCATAGCATATTCTACTTAAGGGAAAATCAAAAAGAGATATCACTACATCCTAGAAAGTGCATGTCATTGTTGCAATACTGATTCAGATGAGTCCTACATGGCATTGGAGCTACAGGTGTTTGATATTTACAAGAAATCTTAGGTTTATTGGTCAATCTTTCACTACGCGTATTCATTTTGGTTCCTCCCAATAACACCGAGCTCAACCTAAATTGTAATGCCTGAAGCTGATCTATATTTTGTACACAAAGATGCTTGAGAGGTTGGACTTTGACAAACTGTATTTCCGCCTTCCTTAAATTTCAAAAATGTCTCTTCTATCTCTGAGTTTCATATTCTCAAAAATAGTTTGTCCCAGACCTCCCGATTGATGATGGAACAAAGAATTGGGACTCTCTAGAAAGACGAGCCTCAACTTCCACTACTAAAAAACTATTAAAAAAACACAGACAAAAAAGCGACCGACATCGTCAGACCAAAAAGTGACGACATTTGCCACACTGTCCATTGCTTTTTAATAAATATAATTATTTTTAAAATTATTTTACAAAAAGCGAATTATGGCATCACTTAGTCCATCGCTATTTTTTGCAGATTTTTGCACCAAATATATATATAATTAATAATTAATTATTTAATATAGATAGAGACGTTGTCCGTTGCTTTTATTAAAAATAATTATATATAAATTAAAAATTAACCACGTTAACCGTCGCGTTTAATTTATTTTATTTTATTAATTATGTTTTATAAAAGCGACAGACGACATTTTTAAGTCCGTCACTTCTTGGTCAAAATATATGGTCAGTTATTTAGAAAAAGTCACGAACATTGTCTCTTAGTCTGTCATTTTTTGGTTAAAATGTGGTCAACTATTTAAAAAAATGACGGACATGGAGACGTTGTACGTCACTTTTTATTAAATATCTGAAAGACATACGAGAATATTTCCCCATTTTCTCATTATAAAAAGCCTCATTCTCTCTTCCTTCTCTCAACTCTTCACTGATCCACCGCTGGCATTGCCATCTCGCCGTCCCACTGTCTCGTCGATGGTGCTCACGAGCAGTAGCAGCTGGAGCCGCCGCCTCCTTCCCCTTTCTCTTCATTCTCTCCTTCTCCTTTAAGGTTAGGGTTTAATTTATCAAAAAAAATTCAATTTGAGCTATATTTGATTTTGTTAGTTATTTAATTGTAATTGATTTATTGAATTTGTATTTATTGATTGTTAATTTGAATTAGGGATTATTAGTTAGTGAGTGAATTGATATTTTTAATGTTAGGGTTAGTTTGAATTAGGGTATTTTAGGACTTGTTTGAATTTGGGTATTTCTTGAGTTAATTAGTTTGATTTTGGGATTTTAGGACTAGTTTGAATTAGGGTATTTAAGGACTTGTTTGAATTTGGGTATTTCTTGAGTTAGTTTGATTTTTGGATTTTAGGACTAGCTAGTTTGAATTAATTGAGATTTTAGGACTAGTTTGAATTAGAGTATTTAAGGACTAGTTTGAATTAGGGTATTTAATGACTTGTTTGAATTTGGGATTTTAGCACTAATTTGATTTTAGGATTTTAGAACTAGTTTGAATTTGTGATTTTAAGACTAGTTTGAATTTGGAATTTAGGACTAGTTTGAATTATATTTGAGATTTTAGGACTAATAGTTTGAATTTGAGATTTTAGGACTAGCTAGTTTGAATTTGGGAATTTAGCACTAGTTTGATTTTGGAATTTTAGGACTAGTTTGAATTTGTGATTTTAAGACTATTGAATTTGGAATTTAGGACTAGTGTGAATTATATTTGAGATTTTAGGACTAATAGTTTGAATTTGGGATTTTAGGACTAGCTAGTTTCAATTTGGGATTTTAGCACTAGTTTGATTTTGGAATTTTAGGACTAGTTTGAATTTGTGACTTTAAGACTAGTTTGAATTTGAAATTTAGGACTTGTTTGAATTATATTTGAGATTTTAGGACTAATAGTTTGAATTTGGGATTTTAGCACTAGTTTGATTTTGGAATTTTAGGACTAGTTTGAATTTGTGATTTTAAGACTAGTTTGAATTTGGAATATAGGACTTGTTTGAATTATACTTGAGATTTTAGGACTAATAGTTTGAATTTGGGATTTTAGGATTAGTAACTAGTTTTAATTTGGATTTTAGGGATTTGAATTACAACATAATTAAAACTTATAATTAATTATAACTTGAATTTACTATAATTTGAACTTAATTAGGAATATGATCTTGAAATCTTGTTGACCTTAATTAATTAGAACTTAATTTTTAACTTTATTAGATCTTGGATTTTATTTAAACTTAATTAGAATTTTGAAGTACTTGAAATCTTATTGACCTTAATTAATTTGAACTTATATTAATTAGAACTTTATTGAACTTAATTAATTTATAATAACTTGAAAAGTTAATTAGGAATATAAACTTAACTTTGAACTTAACTAAAACTTGAACTTAATTTGAACTTAATTAATTAATATTCATTAATTAATTAAGCTTTAACTTTGTAGATCTTGAAATGTAGTATTTATATTAACAATTAGTTTAATGTAGTAAAATTATTATTAAATTTAATTTATAATTGAATATCTATATTTTGTAGATGGATCATCGTTTGTGGATGTATAATATGCATTATGAAACTGGTGGTGGTTTGAAACCTGAGTTTATTGACGGTGTTAGAGATTTTATTGAACAGACAATGACACTTGATATTTTCAAGAATAATGGATTGGTTAAGTGTCCTTGTAGTGTATGTAGGTGCTTAAATTTTTTTGAACCAAACACAGTCATGGTTCATTTGTACCGTAATAGATTAAAGCCTAGATATTTTGTATGGATTGACCATGGAGAAAGAAATGGATTGAATGGTATGTTTTATAATATGATGCATGTGTATGAATATAATATGCTTGCACCACATGGTCAAATTAGGGTTAAACATGATGATTGGGTTGAACATGATAGGGTTCATGAAATAATCAATGATGCTTTCAGGGTTCAAGGTGGGATGGAACTTGAACAGTTTTTTGATGAAGCTTCTAATGAAGAAGCAAGATGCTTCTATGATCAATTAGAAGAGTCTATTCGTCCACTATGTGAAGGGAGTCCGAATTCTGCCTTGCCAGTTGCTGTTAGATTAATGACTATTAAATCATATTGGAATGTTCCAAATGCGGCTATGGACTCAATGGTTGATCTTTTGGGTGAACTAGTTAATTCGGAGTTTAACATACCTAAGAACTTCTATCAGGAAGAGCGTTTGGTTTGCAAATTAGGATTGACGTATGACAAAATTCATTGTTGTGTTAATGACTGCATGTTGTTTTACAAGACTGATTATGAATTAGAAAACGGTAAGTTTTGTGGACATGCTCGTTATAAGAGGACTCCGGCAAGAAAGATGGTCCCAGTTAAGGCGACGCATTATCTAATTCTTATTCCTAGGTTAAAGAGGTTGTATGCATCGATGAGGTCTGACCCACATAAGAGATGGCATCGTGAATATAGAAAGCCGCCGGGTGTCTTGTCCTATCCATTTGATGGTGAAGCATGGAAGCATTTTGATAATGTATATCTTGATTTTGCTAGTGAACCAAACAACGTTAGATTGGGGTTGTGTGCAGATGGCTTTTGTAACACCCCGTATCCTAGATAGCCCAAAATGCAGACTTTGAGAAATTGCAGGTGCAACCCATGGTTGCCATCCACGGACCGTAGGTCAAACCACGGTCCGTGGTTCACCACTGCACCCCTCCCGAAACCCAGCACAGAAAATTGACTAAGTCTCGACCCAAGGACAGACCTACGGTCCGTAGGTCAGACCACGGTCTGTGGATCAAGACTCCTTTACCCAGCCTCTGACACAAACTACGGTCAACCAGCACGGACCATCGTTCGATCCACGGTCCGTAGGTCTGACCGTAGATGAGGGTCAACATCCAATTAAATGAAAATTATTGATGGGGTCAACTTCAAATGGTCATAACTCTTAGCACAAAAGGAATTATGTGTCCCATGACCTATGATATGATAGATAATTGAATCCTATTTTCAATGCCACCGAGTTTGCTAAAATCTGACCTTCGAGTAAAAAGTTATGCCCATTTGAGTGAAGGACTGTCGAGCAGGCTTGACTTACGGACCCAATCTACGGACCGTCGATTGAATGACGGCCCGTCAGTCCCGTCCGTTGATCACTCCGACAACAGTTAAGTCAGGGGTATTTTGGTCGTTTCCTATTTCGTTAGACCCTTAAGCTACCTCGTTTAGACCCTAAATCATGAGATTTTAGTCAGTTTAAACCTAGAAACATAACTAGAACTTACCTAAGTCAAGTCATTAATCAAAACATAGAAAATTAGAAGCAAGAGAGGAGAAAAAGGTCAGAACCCTAGTTCAAGAACACAACAAGTTTTCTTTAGTTCCAGCCCAGAAATCAAAGGATTTCTCTGTGGAATTCGTCACCAGGTATGTGGGATTTCACTAGTGGGTTCCTTTCGCCCATTAGGTCCCTAGTTTTCAGTCAGTTTCTTGATTCCCTTATTATGACTAGACCTAGGGTTTCTTGAATGTTAGAATTATTGGATTCTTAGCTGTTAGAA
>JAJOOO010021361.1:0-22184 GCA_029582685.1 Solanum piurae
GGTCGTTACATATATATATATATATATATATATATATATATTACCTTAAAAGCATGAACTCCTAACTTGAATGTTAAATTACTATAATATCCCTAACTTAGGTTGTGACTTTTTCGATAAGTTGTGACTTTTCTGATAAGTGGTGACTTTTTTCAAAGGTTTGTGATTATTCGATGAGTTGTGACTTTTCCAAAGATATGTGACTTTTTCAATAAGTTATGAGTTTTCCAAAGAGTTGTGACTTTTTCAATAAGTTGTGACCTTTCCAAAGAGTTGTGACTTTTTCATTAAGTTGTGACTTTTTCAAAGTGTTGTGACTTCTCGGAAAGGTCATGATTTTTCAGATAAGACACAAAAAATATTTATTCATACTACCCTTTGTTACTATAAATAGAGGGACTTCCTCTCATATTTTAACCACAATTTTTTCTAATCTTCTACTCTTCTTCTTCTTGCATTTTAATTTTTTTTGTGTAATTTATTGTCGTTGAGTGAGTTCGAAGTTTAGCGGAATATGAGATACCACTATTCTAATGAAGTAAGTCGTTCTATCCTAAGAGGGTATATTCCATAACCTCGAGTATAATTTTAATGATATAATAATTATATTTTTGCTTAATATACACATTTGTATGTAATGTTCTAACCAAAAAAAATAAAATGTTCCAATATATGAAGTTAACATGATGTGGTCTAAATTCATTTGTTTTTGTTAACAATTCTCTTGTGATGTAGATATATGCTTCTGAATAACTTTTTCCAAAATTTAGAGAATTGTCACGATATGTTTTTGATGCTCAAGACAAAAGAATGACTTTATTTATCAATGTTACTTATGTGATTTAGATTCCCAGAAAGTTTGCGTCAAAATAGTTGTTTCTATATAAGCATTGCCCTTTTGTTTTACTTATTTACTATTTCTTAATATTTTAGTATTTTAGACGAACACAAGTTCATATTACTTGTAATAACACCAGTCAAAGTTTATATTAGTTTAATTTTTATTATTTATCTAATAGCTAATTTTAGGAGATAGATGTTTTCATTAATGAAAATATATATTTATATTTAGGTAGGTATTTGTATTTAAACTAAAGTATTATATATTTCACAAATGTATTATCAAGTTAACGAAATCTTCTAACTTAAAAATATATTGTTTTAAAATGTGTCGAGGTTTTTTTTTTAAACAAAAAAAACTCACAATAAATATGAAAATATGTGAATATATAAAATGTAGTTGTTCTGTTAACATGTTCATATGACATCTAAACAAATTAACAATACACATGAACAATTTTACCGCATCTATAGCACTTCCTAATATCAAATTTGCCACCAGTAGCTTTTTCACTATTTGATTCTTTTTCATTGTTTGTGCTTTCAAATAATGTGTTTTTCTTTTTATTCTTATCCCTTGAAAAGAGAGTTGCATCTGGTTCAAGGCTTCTTGCCATTTTCTTTGCCAATGCCTCTTGGTTGGAAAGCAAATTTTCAAATTCTTCAACTGAAGGTTGCTTTGTCCAGCCCTGAATGAAGGTGACGAAAGGATTATACTCCTTCTTCAATCCTCGAATAAGAAATCGTCGCAATCTTGCTTCACCAATCTTCTCATCAAGATCTAATTCTGAAATTTCAGCACAAATAGCTTTAACTCACAAGAAATATTCAGAAATAGACATGCCTCCCTGTGTTAGGATTGCCAATTCATTTTCCAGCAGTTGAAGCCTAGCGGTGTTCTTTTTAGTAAACAATCTCTCAAGTATTTCCTAGACTTTTTTTGGTGAACTAACATCTCGTACGTGATTGATGAGCTCTTTTCCATTTGATGTTCTCAAAGCAAAGAGTGCTTTACCACATTTGATCTTCCATTTTCTCTGTGGTTCTAAATTTTCCGGAGTATTTGCTGGAATTTCTAATTCAGCACCAGCAATAAGATCCCACAGGTTTTGACCTTGAAGGTAAGCCTCCATATTCTCCAGTACTTGTAGTTTGTCCTTACAAGCTTCTCGACACCAAATTGTGTGTTTGAACTATTTCCCCCATTTGTTGACTCCATACTGCACAAACTTTTTTTTCCAATCTCCTCCAACAAGACTTAACAAACTTGATAGACAAGAAGAAGGAAAGAACGTTCAAGCCAATAACAAGGCTCTGATACCATAAAACAAAATCCCACGCAGAGAAAAGAAAGAACAAGTGCAGCAGTTGAACAGGAAATGGAACAGAGAAGAACTTTATTTTGCATAAACTGAAGCTCTGTTCTTTTACAGCAGACACTTAGAGTTATATATAACATCAGCGTTAACTTCTAGCCCCTACAATAACTCTAGAAAATAAGACTCCTAGCTTAATAAACAACTAACCTGATCATCATTCCTAAAATATACGAACTGTTATTTGACTCAGTAAACTGCAGAAGTAAAACAGCAAAAGAAAACTCTAAGATGCACTAATTTTTAACAATATTGACCATACTTGAAATTAGTTTAATGCTAGCGTTTATACACATGTGAAGAATCTTATGAGTAGAGAAAGTTGAAATAGTCATTTATATCTTTGTAAAGTAGGTAAGCCCTAGAATTGATTGTACTATTTGTTATATTTCCATAATTAGTGAATTAATGGATAATTTTAAAATAATATATTTCTCAACAATAAAGTACAATGGCAAGCTATACATAATTGACTTACTGGTTTGATTCAACAATTAATAATACTAATATTATGTACTTGAAACATGTGTTCTTTGTTATTATCAACCAAGTACATTGTTGTTTGTTTCTTATATACGAAAAGGAAGAAAATCATTGCATCCCCAAAGCCCCAAAAGTCTCTCCTTTCTCTAAAATCAAGAAAAACAACATTTTTTTTCTGTGAAAAAAAGGAGTTATCTGAAGCCCAAGTTCTTGGAGATTTACAAATTACTAAATTTGACCGTGTAATGATTCAAATTTCAAGTTTACTTGCCATCATCACTAAACTTGAAATCTGGATTCTTAAGAAGTCCAGATTTCAGTACATTGTAAGCCTCCAAGAATTTGGTCTTATTCGTAGAGAAAATTGTTGATTTTGTTAATTTTAGAAAAATAAGAGAATTTTGAGTTTTGGGGATGCAATATTTTTCCTCATTTTTATATTAAGGAATCAAACAACGGTACGTATTTGGTTGAAAAGTGACCAAGAGCACTTGTAATTTATGAGAAACAACAACCCTTTTTATTACAAGTACATAATATTAGTAGTGTCGTTGAATCAAATCAATAAGTCAATTATGTATCACTTGCCATAGTACTTCATTGTTGAGAAATAAATTATCATAAAGTTAGCCATCAATAAACTAATTAGGGAAATATAATAAATAAGTACAATGAATTTTATGTTGGTGTTGTATGAATCAGATTGCTTTTATTTTGACTAAGCATGTATAGAACTCCTATGCAAGATGCTAGTTAATTGTATATAAAGTCTTATTTCTCAAGGTAGCTCATAAATATGGCATAGTTAAAAGCGTCATTAGGATGGAGGGGGATGAAATATGTTAAGGTAGTGATAGATGGGGATATTTTGTTGACTTTTATAGTTCTTCTGACATCGTCAGAAGCTTACGTTGATATTCATTGATAAGAAAATAAGGTCCTCAAAAAATTTAGCTTATGCACATCTTTGTTTTTCTATCGTCAATAACTTGGTTGTATGTGGAAACAGGGAAGTATATAATACCTATTCTATCTCGACTATGTTTGTTCTTGCAATATTCCTTTTCTTGTGAATGTGCTAGTAATTGTCACATGATCATTTTCCCCTTCCCAGTAGTATATTTATGCTTAGTGTGGTCCCCGATGTGATCCAGAGAGCTTTTGGTTATTTTGGCCCATTTTGAGTTAGAACTATAATTGTATGGTTTACTTTGATCAATATTTTGAGTTTCGAGCGTCAGATGGGAATTCTGTCAGTTCCATGGTGTCTGGTCAATTGAGTTTGAGCAGGCAATGTGGTTGGTAAGATTTCTAAGGCCTTTGGTTGAGTTTTGGGTATTTGGGCGAGAAGTTCTCTTTTAAACCTTAAGAGAGGTCTGAGAGGGTATTTCTGTCATAACAATGTTTTTTTTAAAATGTGACGAGTCCATTGAGTCCAGAATGTCGAATTTAGTGGGGTATCATATTTGTTTTATTTTTATCGGGTCTCAATTGAATCTCGAATGTTCATTTGGAGGCTTTAATAAAATAGAAATTAATGGTGATGTTTACCGCGGTCAACACTCGGTCAACGTGTAGTCAATGATCAAATATGGTCAACAGAAAGTCAACAAACTTTTTTTGGCTAAGAAAATCCCCTTTAGTAACATTTCACTCTATTTCAACCTTCTATTCATATTGGGAGCTTTGGAGGGAGACTTTGGAAGCATTTTCTTGAGAAAAAACTTGTGTAGGTAAGTTCCTTTATAAATTTTACATCATTTACGTCAAATTTAATCTTCCAAAATAGTCAAAAATCAAGATTTTAAACGTGGATTTTGGGGGGTTTTCTCCCAAATTAAAAAAATAAGTGATTTCTTGATTATAAGCTCGATTCTTGCTTGTTTTAATGGATTTTTTAACCACGAACTCCTTTTGATCTGTAGAACTTGATTTTCAACTAAAAGAAATCTTATTTTACCATTTAGATTTCCAAAGTGATTCTTGGAATATTTACCCCGATTTCAAATTTTATCAATATGAGTATCATTGGACTCCTTTTGATATTCTTTTTCCATTATTGATTGTGGAGGATTGTTGCGGTAA
This sequence comes from Solanum piurae, assembly GCA_029582685.1. Lineage (NCBI taxonomy): Eukaryota > Viridiplantae > Streptophyta > Magnoliopsida > Solanales > Solanaceae > Solanum > Solanum piurae. The sequence continues at coordinate 4,785 of JAJOOO010021361.1, forward strand.
TTGTGTGGTTGAGTAAGTGTTCCAATAGGGTTGTCTGAGTGATGTTTCAACCTTGAGGTAGGTTTGGCTATCCCTCTTTTGGACTGATATGAGTAATTAACCAGTTCTTAGGAAGTCAACTGTGAAAATGAGATGTAGTATGCGTTTTAGAGGTTGGTAAGTGTTGACCTTCCTGTTTCAATTCTTATGATGCCAATTTTTGTTGCTTAGGCTGTGTAGAGGCTTGTGTGATATCTATAATTGTCGTGGGAATTTTGTGATATTTAAGTAATTTCCTAAGAGAGGGGCCGTGTTGCATATCTTTTTATTTGATGTGGAGATGCACTAGTAGGGGTTTGATTTTATTATTGAACCACCTTATAAATGAAGAAAAATGCTTTCTAAATGGTAAAAAAGCTTGTATTACATGGTTTCCTCCACTACCCTTATCCTTTGAGAACATATTTCATGGCCTATTGAGTTTGAGAACTTGATACTATTTGAAATCATTGAAGAGCAGATTATGTCCTTATGTTGTATGTGTTGTGACACATTCATCCTCATGCAACATATCATAGTTCATGGAAATATCAGAAAGTACAAAAATATTATCTTTTTGAGAGTGAAAATGCCACACCTTACATATATTCTTGACCACGTTGAGGTTGCAAGTTTACGAGACATTGAGATTTGTATATGGACTGCAAGTCCCCCATTTGTCCTTTCTAGAAGTTAGAGACTCGTAAGGTGTATATGACATGTTGTTCGATCACACTGGTAACACCACATCATCCCATTGCATCACATTGGTCAGTCTTGTTGTGTTGTATGAATTGTTTATGTGTTGATTTAATTATATATGTACTCTTGTGTGTTTACATTATTTGGGTCGTTCTATATAAAGTGGAGGCACTGATGCCGAAATGGGACATTTTCTCATGCAGATGGAATCATAGTTTATTTCTTAAGTTTGTTAAGATTCTTATACTAAGTCGGTCTAACCTGTTGAGTACATGTGCATCGTACTCAACTCCTACATCTGTTAACCCTTTGATGCATATCCTAGTCAGAGTGAGCCTCGTAGCAGTGGATTGGTTTCCAGCAAAGTTCCCTCTTTCAGATTTCTGGTGAGATCCTTCTTTCAGAATGACCATTAGTCTCCATCTATCATTTAAAGTCTTTAACTTACTTTTACAAAAACTTGCGATGTACTTCAAATTCTAGAAATGTATTAGATGCTCTTTATACTTATGATACCAGGTTTTGGGATATTCCTTGTTGTTTTATATTGTTTGTCGCCTGACATCCCTTCGGGAGTCTCCTATGTGTATTTCTTTCAGCTTATACTCCTTTTGGGGTTCTCGGGGTGTGTGCTATCATGACCTCAACTTTTGGGTAATGACAGTTCTTACCCTCCAAGCTCTTCTATTTATTATTACCTTTTTTAAGAATGTTTTTTGGCGAAACTTGAATTGCCTTAATAATTATAGTAAACTTTAGAGCTTCTTTTACGATATTATGTCCTGGCAACTCTTATATGATCTTTCCAGTCTTTCTAGAATAAAGACCATGCAGTGCTTAATAATGTTAATGCTCTCTCTGATGGAGACATAGGTAGTGAAACTCCCTTGAAGATAAAAAAAAAGTGTGCTCATCAATCTTTTACTGATGATTTATAAGAGGAGTTATTCTCCAATAAGAAACAAGTGGTGCGGAGTTTGTTATGGAATCTATAAGGAGGATGTGACTAGAAAGTGTAATCCCACCTAAATTATTGGACAGTTAAGTGACTTTTGTATTGGCAAGTTGTGTCAGAATACTAAAAAGTGTAACCCTACCTAAATTGTTGGATAGTTACTTTTGGACAAGAAGAAAGTCACGCTAGCAAAGCTAGAGTTAGTTATGGAAATTGTATACAAGTGTGAGAACGTGTATTTTCATTTATCGTTGTTCGTTGAAATTGCCTTTGTTGTGTCATATTGTCTTGTAATTGTATTTAATAAAAAATATTATTTATACATATCAATGTTTGTATTGTGAAAATGTGAGTTGTTGCAGTAACCCATTTTGTCGCCTCCATTACTATTGTACTTACAAGCTGCAAAACCATTTTGATCAGGCATGGCTCAACGAAGTTGGTCACCTAAAGTCAAATTGTAATGAGTGGCAGTAAATATTATTTTAGAACATTTCTTGCATTAATGAAGTACTCTAAATCGGTAACTTCCATTTAATATAGTGATGGTTGGAGTTTTAATCAATTGGTAAGGCTACTTCATACATATCACAAATAATAAAGGTGATAAATTGTACCCAAAACACTGAAGTGACACTGTAACACCCCGCAATTAGAAAGAGTCATTTTTGGAAAGAATGAAAATCTGGAAATTTTACAAAATTTAAGTTAAGTATGAGTTTTGGGTCAACTTCAAACGACCATAAATCCTAGCTCAGGATGAGTTAGATGTTCTACAAGATACATTGGGAAATACCTTTAAATTATCTTTCCAACACCACCAAGTTTGCATGAGTTTGAGTTTGTATGACTGAGATATGACCATTTGAAGTTCGGTTGTCTAGATAAGGAAAGTCAAAACCCGATTTTAGAAGGGCATTATGGTCTTTTAACTACCCAATTAATAGAATTCATTTTTGGTAATTAAATTGGGGTCTCAACTGATGGGATTCAGTTTACGCTTTTGAAAACTAACTTAGGGTTTTGAGAGCAGAGAAAAAAAGAGGAGAAAAGAGAAGGAGAAGCAAGGAATCGTCAAGTTCTTTAAGAATTAATTGTGGATTTCGTCAAGGGGTGATCCCTATGAGGTATGTGAGATCACATAGCATTTGGTTAGTTCACCCACGCTCCAATCATGATTTATTTCAGCCAATTTATGTTCTTGAAGGTTTGGAAATTGAGTTCTTGATGGGTTTTGTAGAGGTTCTATTGAGTTCTTGATTCGTTGAAATTGTTGAGGAGTTGTTGATTCGAATTCATGAATTTAGGTGTCGTTTTAAGTAGATTCTTGAATATTTTGGGTATGTATCCGAATCTAAGTGCTTGGGGAAATAACGAATCAAAACTAGAGGTTTTAGAGTTGAAAAACGACCAAGAAAAATTGGAGTTTTCTGGGCAGGGCTCTGGGGCGCCGCGCCAGCCAAAGCGCCCCACTTATGTTTCTGAAGTTTGGGCTATTGGGAGACGTGCCACTCAGAGCGCCCCAACTTCGGTTGTGAAGTTTTGGCTATGGCGCCCCGTGCCACTCAGAGCGCCAGGGACGCCAGGTCTTCTACTTCTTCCCATTTCTTTCCGTACTAGTTCCCTTGAAACGTACCTATTTTTCCTAGTTGATTTCTACACTCTAATGTACGTCTAAAAAACATGAAATCCTCCATTACATGAGATCATGAGCCTTGAATCCATAATTCAATTCAAGGAAAGTTAAGAGTCAAGTCAAGAGAAGTTAAGAGTCAAGTCAAGAGAAGTTCTTAGAGTTTTCCAAAAGTCTTTTACAAACGTTTTAACTTTGTTTTAAAACTTGAGTTTGAGTTGAGTAAAGACTAAAGTTTGAAGTTCATTTATTCAAAAGAGTATATCGGGACTATGTATTCCCAAAGAATGTTTTCACATTTAAAGAAGAAAGGAAACCTTGATTTTCAAAAGAGCCTTTGAGCTAGTTTTCAGTTAAAGAGTAAATGCTTTCACAATCAAGCAAGAGAGGAAACTTTGATTTTCCAGAGGAGACTTTGAGCTAAGTTTTAAGCAATTATCTAAAACCATAGAAAGAAGTAAGTTTTTAAAACATAAGAGCTAGTATCATATTTTGGGAGTAGTATTGAGCACCAATATGGGGGAGAGTTCAGACAACTCCCAGCCCCCATAAACCATGTAGCCACCATGGGTAGAAAATGGTCATACTTTTTAGATGATTCCTTAGTGCTTTTTAGCATACACTAGTAGATCCAATTAGTAGTCAGGTTTATACCCTCAGCAAGGTATAGGACGGCCCTGGTAGCGTGAGGCAAAATATTGTATCATCACAATAGCTCTTAAGTGATGGTTTTCGGTTAGAGAAACTCCCATAGAAGTATTTTGTATTTTTATATACATTTCAGAGTTTATATCGTATCTTTGCATACACACAGAGTATTATTGTATTTCTAAATACACAGAGTTGATATCCATGTTTTAAAAGCTTTTCTTTCTATTGCATTTACATTACTGCTTTATATTGAAATGAGTTCAGTTCAGTTCAGTTGAGTTAAGACCATCTTTGTTCTTTCAGTTCCTTTCAAGCTTATGTCTTATTTTAGAATTCCCCTTGCATACTCGTACATTCAATGTACTGACGCCATTTGTCTTGCATAGTTGTTATGATGTAGATACAGGTAACCAGGATTAACATCCAGCGCTTTGTTGATCTAGTTAAGCATTCAGAGTCTTGTGGTGAGCCTTTTTGCTTTTCGAAGGATCCCTATTTACATTGCTTTAGTAGTTTTCAGCTATTAGGATGATCGGGGGTCTTTTCCTGACATCCATCTCAGTTTTAAACGCTTCATAGATAGACAGTTAGTTAGTTAGTTCATTTGTCTCTATTTTTTAATTGGCTTTTGTTTTGAGACTTGAGTTGCCATCTTAGCTAGTTGAATGTTTCTTTCAAAAACATTATAAGTTATATTCATGAGTTTATCATTTGAGACTGTTCTTCTTGTGTTTATGCCTTTTGCTGAGTAGTAAACCAGGCTAAGGGTTCGGTTGGGGCCAGTAATGGTTCTTGAGTGCCTGTCCCGCCCATGATTTAGGCTCAGGGCGTGAAAAAGTTGGTATCAGAGCACATATTTCAAGAGTCCTAGGGAGTCTATGAAGTCGTGTCTATAGTGTTCTAGTTATCGGTGTGAAGCGTTCCATATCTATAATTATGAGTTTGCGACATTTACGAATTTCCTTCACTTCTGTCATACTCATTGTGTGCGATATAGTTCATCTCTATATTGTCTCTTTCTAATTCGTGCTTGCGTGTGTATTTCAGTTGATCATGCCTCCACAAAGAGTTGTCTGAGGTCGTCCTGCTAGGAGGAACGTTGAGGAGAAAGGGGTACCAAATGCACTAGAAGTGCAACCCCAAGGAGAGGTCACAAATGCTAAATTTCAGAAAGCAATCTGAATGCTAAGTCAAGTTGTGACCAACCAGGTTGGGCAACATAGAGCGGATAGACATGAAGTGGTTGATACTCCGAGGATCTGCGAGTTCTTGAGGATGAATTCTCCAAACTTCACTGGTTCAAGCACTACTGAGGATCCGAAGAATTTTGTTGAGGATCTACAAAAGGTATTTGAAGTTATGCACATTGCAGATGTTGAGCGAGTGGAACTAGATGCATATCAACTGAAGATTTTTTCTAGGATCTAGTTTGACCAGTGGAACAAGAGTAGGGTTGAGGATGCACCGGTTTTGAGTTGGGATATTTTCGAGAGTGCGTTCTTGGGGCGTTTCTTTCACCGAGAACTAAGAGAAGCAAGGTACGAGAGTTACTTACCCTTAAGCAGGAATCTATGAGTGTTCATAAGCACAGTTTGAGGTACGCACAACTTTCCCCCCTATGATCCAGAGATGGTTTCTAACATGAGGAGCAGGATGAGTTTATTCATTGCTGGGTTGTCTCGTCTGTCAAGCAAGGAAGGCAAGGCAGCTATGCTGATAGGGGATATGGACATTGCAAGGCTAATGATCCGTGTGCAACAAGTTGAGGAGGACAAGTTAAGGGATAAAGAAGATTTTAAGAATAAGAGGGCTAAGATATCAGGGAATGAGTCCAGGCAGCAAAAGAGTAATGCGAACCGGTCTTCCTTCCAACAGAAACAAAAGGGACCTTCTCCATCATCTACTAGTGCACCTACACCAAAGAACAAAAGTGAGTACAATAGTCAGAATTTCAAAGATAAACTTGGCTATTCTCAAGGTAGTATGACACAAGAGGGTAGTAAGCCTCATGCATGTGCTAAGTGTGGTAGGAACCACTCAGGGATGTGTTGTGATGGCTGCACTGGTTGCTTCAAGTGTGGCCATAATGGTCATTTTATGTGAAAGTGTCCAAAGAATATGTAGGGTAATGGTAATGGGGGCAATAAAGCTCAGTCTTCTTCAGTTGCTCCACCAGACAGAGCTACACCTAGAGGAGCTACTTCAGGGGTAGACGGAGGAGGAAACCGTCTTTATGCTATCAATAGTCGGCAAGAGCAAGAGGATTCTCCAGATGTTGTCACTGGTATGATCCAAGTCTTTAACTTTAATGTTTATGCTTTGCTAAATGCAGGAACAAGTTTATCCTTTGTAACTCCGTATGTTGCGATGAATTTTAATGTTCTTCTTGAGCAACTTAGTGAGCCCTTCAGTGTTTCTACACCTGTTGGTGAGTCTATAGTAGAAGAGAGAGTCAATCGTGATTGTACCATTTCTGTCAATCACAAGAACCTTATGACTTATTTAGTTGAGTTAGAGATGGTAGATTTTGATGTTATTCTTGTTATAGACTGGCTTCATGCCTTTTATGCCTCAGTTGATTGTAGAACTCGAGTTGTCAAGTTCCAGTTTCCAAATAAGCCAGTCTTAGAGTGGAAGAGTAGTTCAGCAGTGCCTAAAGGTCATTTTATTTCGCACCTCAAGGAAATGAAGTTATTTTCAAAGGGGTGTGTCTATCACTTAGTCTGCGTTAATGACTCTAGTGTCGAGATACCTCTTATTCAGTCAGTTTCAGTAGTAAAATATTTTCTAGAAGTCTTTCCAGATGATCTTCCCAGAGTCCCTCCTAAGAGAGAAATAGACTTTGGTATACGCCTTCTTCCAAATACTCGTCCTATATCTATTTGGCCATATAGGATGGACCCAGTAGAGTTGAAAGAGCTAAAAGAACAGTTGAAAGATCTCCTTGATAAGGGTTTTATTCGACCAAGTGTCTCACCTTAGGGCGCTCCAGTCTTTTTTGTGATAAAGAAGGATGGTTCCCTCCCTTAGGTTGTGTATAGATTACTGTCAGTTGAACAAGGTTACCATCAAGAATAAGTATCCTCTTTCAAGAATTTATGATCTCTTCGATCAGCTTCAGGGTGCCACTTATTTCTCTAAGATAGACCTCAGATCTGGCTACCATGAGTTAAGAGTAAGGGAATGTGATATTTTCAAGACAACTTTTAGGACCTGTTATGGTCATTATGAGTTTATGGTCATGTCGTTCGGTTTAACCAATGCACCTGCATCATTCATGGACCTTATGAATAGAGTATTCAAGCCTTATTTAGATATGTTTGTTATCGTGTTCATTGATGACATACTAATCTATTCGAGGAATGAGGAAGATCATGCTAGCCATCTCAGAATAGTTCTCCAAACTCTAAAAGATAGAGAGTTGTATGCCAAGTTCTCTAAGTGTAATTTTTGGCTTGAGTCTGTGGCACTCTTAGGCCATAGTGTTTTCGGTGATGGGATTAGAGTTGACACTCAGAAGATAGAGGCAGTGCAGAATCGGCCTAGACCCACATCTCCAATGGATATTCAGAGATTCTTGGGGTTGGCTAGCTATTATAGAAGGTTCGTAGAGGGGTTCTCCTCTATTTCGTCCCCTTTGACCAAGTGAACTTAGAAAATAATGAAGTTTCAATGGTCTGAAGCTTGTGAGAAAAGCTTTCAAGAATTGAAAAAGAGGTTAACTGCCCCAGTATTGACCTTACCAGAAGGTACGCAAGGTTTTGTTGTATATTGTGATGCGTCCAGAGTTGGTTTGGGTTGTGTGTTAATGCAGAATTGCAAAGTTATAGCTTATACCTCCAGGCAGTTGAAAGTTCATAAGTGGAACTACCCAACCCATGATCTAGAGTTGGTTTCCATAGTATTTGCTTTGAAAATATGGCGCCATTATTTTTATGGTGATCATGTGGATGTGTTCACCGTTCACAAGAATCTTCAGTATGTGTTTAGTCAGAAAGGGCTTAATCTCAGACAAAGAAGGTGGTTAGAATTACTCAAGGATTATGACATGAGTATTCTTTATCACCAGGTAAGGATAATGTTGTTGCTGATTCCTTGAGCAGGTTGTCTATGGGTAGTACCGCCCTTTTTGAGGAAGATAAGAAAGAGCTAGCAAGAGATGTCCATAGACTTGACCGATTGGGAGTTCGACTAATGGATTCCATAGAGGGAGGAGCAGTGGTGATCAATGGGGCTGAATCATCATTAGTGTCAAAAGTAAAATAGAAGCAAGACCAAGATCCAATTTTGCTTGAATTGAAGGCAAATGTTCAGAAGCAAAACGTAATGGCTTTTGAACAAGGAGGAGATGGTGTATTGAGGTATTGATGAGTCCACAAATTGGACTCATTTAGGGCTTTATTTTAATAGAAATAGTGTCCTCAAATGCTTGTTTCATCTAAATATCTTATGAAAACATTTAAGTTTCAGGTATTTAAAGTTTTAGTGGAAGCATGGACACTTAGGCGCAAAAATGAACAAAAAGGCTGAAAAGAACGAAGAAGTTGAAGCCTGCCTGGCGATTCGCCGAAGGGACGCACATCACCCTTTGTTCCAGTACGCGAAGCCCTGAAGGAGAAGGATAAAAAAGGCGATGAAAGGAGAAGTCGGCGTTTCGCCGATGAGTTCCGCAAAGCAGAAGTATACCGCCCAATGATCCAGAACGCACAGATGCTGAAATCAAAGAACAAACGGCGATGAACTAGAAAAAGGGTGAATCGCCAAGTCATTCGGCATTCGTGACTAACCTCGCCGAGTGATCCGCCAGAACTATTTTCTGAAGTCTATAAATACTAAACTCTTTACTTGTTTTTGTGTGGAACATTAGAGTAAAAGAAACATTATTTTAATTTTCACTTTAGCTTTCATAATTTCTCTCAAGTTTGGAGAGGGTTTTATGGGAGACTTGAAGAAAGGAGTTCATCTTCCCCAAATTGGAAGTGGGTCTTCTCTATTCTTCTTCCTTTGATTAAATCAAGGTTTAATTTCTTATACCCATTTAATTTCTCTATCATTTTAGGTATAATTTCTTATTTCTTGATGTGTGTGGCTAAAAACCCCCATTCTTGGGGTGTGATTTAGCAAATATGTGTTGATATTATTGTTGGGTCTTGCTTGCTGATAGGTTAGATGCATTTTAATGGTGATTTCACCTAGTGGTTGTGGTCTAATTAAATGGGTTTGTAGTTCCAAATGCAAAACACCTATGTGTTTTCGGCTTGCTCGAGACAGAGGTCGCGAAACCAAGACCGCTAGAATGATGGCCTAAGGAGTGTGTCGACATGAGGTTCATCCCAAGAGGGTAAGCCCTAGTCCCATATCCTAAAATTTAGCTAGAGAGAGTGAGTGGGGTAAGGCGTAGGCTGTCCTTCATGCGGCAAATAGCCTATTCACTATTATCTTGCAAATTCCTTATCAAAAGCATGTACCCAACGATTTATATCAATATATATTGCGGTCACACCCCAAGAACTTCTCCCCATACTTGAATTTTCTCTGTATTTTTGTTGTTTTAGCTGTACTTGTGACAAACCCCCATTGATATTTGACACTTTGGTGTCACCCACTTGAATTTACTTTGTGTTTATTCGATAATTTCTCAAACTACAACTAACTAGAACAAAATTCTAGCCTAACTACTATTTTCACTACCACTCCCTTGGGACACGACCGCAACCCTTGGTTGGGTTACTATATTATCGATGATCGTAGACACTCGAACCGTAGGTTAGTGTCATTGGTCACGATAAGCATCAAGATGGCGCCGCTGCCGGGTAGTGGTTTCACGTGAAAATGTAGTTTTCTAGAGTTTTTGTTCTCTCTAGTGTAGTTTTTACTAATTTTACTTTTAGTTTTGTTTTATTTTTAATTTGTTATTTTAGGTGAATATGCCGGAGTAAAGTAGCGGAAAGTCAGCCGAAATGAACCAAGGAGTCGAGAAGGACTCCATGCTGACCGCAATAGCAACTTAGCTTAGTGACTTGGCCACCAATATAGCTGAGGTGGAAAGCCAGTGCAAACTGAAAAGGAGGTGCACACCCCCTTATGAGCAAACACGTTTTACCAACGATGAAAGTAAATGTGTTGAAGACACGCTGCTAAACATTCTCCAGAAACTCCATAAGCAAGATATAATCATCGAATGGATGAAGGATAATGTCGAAGTGTTAAAACAGATGGTTGGCTCACACTCCAGATCCATCCACCAGATTCAGACACTCATAAGTCACGTGTTGCCTCATTCCGACCCAACAAGGAGATGGGGGACTCCGAGTGAGTCAACCCCAAGAATTGGAACATTAATGAGGACTCGCGTCGTGCCACGACGTTAAATAAGGCATTATTTGGGAGGCAACCCAAAACCCTTTTTGCTTGCTTTTGTTTCTTGGTAGAATAATGGTGTGTTGTTTGTACAGGTTAAAGTAAGGGAGGTGATTGAAGAAGTGCATGAAGGTGAGCGATCAATCCATTTGGTGCATCGCCAATGAGATCGGCGATCACAATTCTTTCCGCCATTTGACACAAGGCACTGTCAGGTTGGAACCTGTAAAACTCGGGGGTCTGTAGAAAATGAAAGGTGCGTCGCTGAACATATCGGCAATCTTGATGTAGACCATCATTGGGATTCTCACATAAGCTACATATTCTGTTAAATTTGGCGAAGAAATCAAACACTTGGCGCTTCACCGAGAGAATGGGCGAACTTGATATACATCATCGAATGGGCGGCAATTGGACGGTTTTCACACGCCACAGGTTTAAGATTTCCATTTCACTCACTTTCTCTCACTTTTTCATCCTATCAAACTCACACCTACACTTTAGTTTTATATTTCCCATATTTTTGGAGTATTTTAGTTGTCAAATTGTGCGCGGAGTTGGATTACATTGCTGCCTAGCATCTCAATTGCATTTTAATCATCCTAAAAGATTGGTAACTCGAACCCTATATTTAATTTATTAAAATTGTACTCATTTGCATAATGTTGATATGGTGAAAACCATTGTTGAGTCTCTGGATTGATGTGATTGCATGTGCTACCAATTATGATTCAACACTTACTGCGTAAGTGGTAAGATCCCACTCAATTGTGCTTTGATTTGAATTGTGTTGTTTTGGGTGTGTAAAAATCGTCGCGGGTCTTTATTGAATTCACGCATTAGAAGCTTAAACTGTAATATCAGGGGTTGCGGGGTTAGATTTGAAAGAAATGGGTTGAAAATAGACACGTTTGGCTATTTAGCGAGTTGAGTGTAACTCGCCAAACTGCTCGGCGGTTCGCTTAACGTCCCATTTCATCTTGAACTAAAATGCTAAATGTATTCATTGATCTGTTACTTTCGGCGGTAAGTCTGATGTTGCCAAGTGCACTCGACGACTCGCTGAAAGTTTCTTTGTCCGCCCCTTTTTCTGCACTCTTGTATCATATGTGCATTACTTTTCAGTGCATCGCCTAATTGGGTGAGCACTTTGCCAATTGGCTTGGTGAAGCAACTCCTCACCTAGGACCCCCCTTTGCTCCCAATTTTAACATATTGTCTAACTTTTTCTCGAAGCCTTTTGCAGAAATGGCTAGACCAAAAGTAGCAGGAAGGGACATGCCACCCCGACAAGTAAGAGCATGAGATGTCACAGAGATGAGAAGATAGCAGAGCTAGCAAAAGAAAGAAAAAAGAGTAAGAAAGCAAGTGCCAGCAAGAGGATCCCCATTGATCCCACTGTTCCTTCGTGGAAACGTGGATTCTACACAATAATAAACTTCTTCAAGGCAGCCCATGAATTGTACGAGATGATTGCAGCTAATATCAATGCAGAGGCTAGGGCGGATGCACACAATGCGACCCTGAATGATAGTCTGGGGACCATTATCGAGTTTCAAAGTTAATGCATCAAACAAAGATGCACTAACAGATGGAACAAGCGTGTAAAAAGGATCCCCTCTTTACCTCTCTCTCTGAATTTCTTTACTTTTCCTGCTAATTATTTTATCACTTGCATTTGAGGACAAATGTTGTTATTGTGGTGGGGTGAGGCCCACACCTTTGATATTATTTCGAATGTTGTTTTTGGTATACACTTGGGTTGTCTGTTTGATATTGGGTTGTTTGTTTTGCGATTGTTTGAGCTTAGGGCTCTTTTTTGGGTTCAATTGAAAAATAATTTTGACCCTTCCAAAAAAAATTCATTTTTCGAAAATTTTCGCCACCTCTTGTGTTGAAAGTGGATGTTCTTGTACAAATTCAAGTCTCGGTTTCGATCAATACCGATGACTTGAATGGTGCTCTCAATTGAACAAACATGAACGTGCGGCTGCGACGAGACCAAATAAAGTTGCATAGACAATATGTGAACTCTTTGCATCTCGTTGTGATTAGCCATTTATCGAATTGATTCTCTTGTAATGACCGTTGCACACTAGCGAAAGTGTGTGGTCTTGTTTGACTTAAGTGTCGATACCTTGTGTGACGAGCTTACTTTGAACCTTGCATGAATAAACCAAGAATTTTCCCCGTTAGTCTGATTGATTTAGTAAATTGTGCTCTTGAAATGATCTTAGGCAACTTTTGAAGAGTGTAAGCCAAATTTGACATATACCACTTTTGTGGCCTACCCGTGAGCGTGTGAAACTCTCTTGAACACCCTTTGAACCTTACCTTTCTTTGGAAGAACCTGGATGAACCCTATACCTTACTTGACCCACTACCTATAATCCTCTTGATTTGTGGTTTAGTGAATAGCTAACTTAGGCCAAAAGCCTAAGTTGGGGGTGTGGTGAAAAGAAAAAGGAGAAGTCAAGAAGTGCAAGAAAAGTCTCCCTTTACCCATGGTGTTGCAGAACAATGGAAACCCTCCATATATATAAAAAAAAAAGAATGAAAAAGAAAAAGCTGTGGAATAAAAGTACGAAAGAAATTGGGTTTCCAAGCAATCCATGGAGGTGAATAAAAAGATGACTTAAAAGCACTAGAAAAAAAATTGATAAAGGAAAAGAAGGGGATGCCTTGAGGATACCACATCTCATCAGGAAAAAGTCACTGAGCCTAAATGACCATACCTTTGCACTCAGCTCCATTACAAGCCTAAGAAAGACCTTGCCGAACCGAAGATCAATTAGAAAATAAGGGCAAGCCTATGGGTGAAAACATGCATTGTATTCCTCTTTTTGAGTGTGAGTATTGCATCTGATTCCTGATCTTGAATTGATTAACCTATGTGTGTGAATATGGAATCATTCTTTGTGTGAGGGCATTTAGATACTTTTTGTTGAGCTTGAACTTACACAGGTAGCAAGTATTGCGAGCATGAGAATCTTTGGTAATGGTGTGTCACAACTTGAATCTTTGAGTACACAATTGATCTTTGCATGAGTAATTTGAGTCTTGCTGTGTATGTTCATGATTTAGTCTTGTGTAGCACTATTTGAGACATCCTATTTGAACTGTTGAACTTGAGTTTTACTTGAGGACAAGCAAAACTTTAAGTTGGGGGTGTTGATGAGTCCACAAATTGGACTCATTTAGGGCTTTATTTTAATAGAAATAGTGTCCTCAAATGCTTATTTAGTCTAAATATCTAATAAAAACACTTAAGTTTCAGGTATTTAAAGTTTTAGTGGAAGTATGGACACTTAGGCACAAAAAGGAACAAATAGGCTGAAAAGAACGAAGAACTGAAGCCTGAGCATCGCCAAGAATGCTTGGCGATTCGCTGAAGGGACGCACTTCGCCCTTTGTTCCAATATGCGAAGCCTTGACGGAGAAGGATCAAAAAGGCGATGAAAGGAGCAGTCGGCATTTTACCGATCAGTTCCGCGAAGTAGAAGTATACCGCCCAATGATCTAGAACGCACAGATGCTGAAGGCAAAGTACAAATGGTGATGAACTAGAAAAAGGGTGAATCGCCGAGTCATTTGACATTCGCAACTAACCTTGCCGAGTGATCCGCCAGCACTATTTTCTGAAGTCTATAAATACTAAACACTTTACTAGTTTTTGTGTGGAACATTAGAGTAAAAGAAATATTATTTTAATTTTCACTTTAGCTTTCATATTTTCTCTCAAGTTTGGAGAGGGTTTTGTAGGAGACTTGAAGAAAGGAGTTCATCTTCCTCAAATTAGAAGTGGGTCTTCTCTATTCTTCTTCCTTTGCTTAAATAAAGGGTTAATTTCTTATATCCATTTGATTTCTCTATCATTTTAGGTATAATTTCTTACTTTTTTATATGTGGCTAAAAACCCCAGTTTTGGGGTGTGATTTAGCTAATATGTGTTGATATTATTGTTGGGTCTTGCTTGTTGATAGGTTAGATGCATTTTAATGGTTATTTCACCTAGTGGTTGTGGTCTAATTTAATGGGTTTGTAGTTGCAAATACAAAAACACCCATGTGTTTTCGGCTTGCTCGAGATAGAGGTCGCGAAACCAAGACCGCTAGAATGATGGCCTAAGGAGTTTGTCGACATGAGGTTCATCCCAAGAGGGTGAGCCCTAGTCCCATATCCTAAAATTTAGGTAGAGAGAGTGAGTGGGGTAAGGCGTAGGCTGTCCTTCATGCGGCAAATGGGTGTCCGAGAGGAACCGATTTGAAACGGCGTAAGTTGCTCGAGAGGGAACTTATTTCCATCTAAAGCTTAGCCTAGTCACTATTATCTTGCAAATTTCCTATCGAAAGCGTGTACCCAACTATTTATATCAATATATATTGTGGTCACACCCCAAGAACTTCTCCCCATACTTGAATTTTCTCTTATTTTTGTTGTTTTAGCTATACTTGTGACAAACCCCCATTGATATTTGACACTTTGGTGTCACCCACTTGAATTTACTTTGTTTTTACTCAATAATTTCTCAAACTACAGCTAACTAGAACAAAATTCTAGCCTAACTACTATTTTCACTACCACTCCCTTGGGACACGACCCCAACCGTTGGTTGGGTTACTATATTATCGATGATCGTAGACACTCGAACCGTAGGTTAGTGTCGTTGGTTACGATAAGCATCAAGTATCAAGGTAGATTGTGTGTACCAAGGGTGGATTAACTCCAAGAGACGATCATGGAGGAATCTCATAGCTCTAGATATTCTATCCATCCGGGTTCCACAAAAATGTATCGTGATTTGATTGAAGTTTATTAGTGGAGTAGTATGAAAAAGGGTGTTGCAGAGTTTGTTGTTAAGTGTCCAAATTGATAACAAGTTAAAGTAGAGCACTAAAAAGGCCCGGTGGTATGGCTCGGAATAAATAAATTCCAGAATGGAAGTGGGAGATGATCAATATGGACTTTATTACTGGGTTGCCACAGTCTCGCAGGCAACATGATTCCATTTGGGTGATTGTCGATAGAATGATAAAATCAACCCACTTTTTATCGGTAAAGACTACCCATTTAGCAGAGGACTAGGCCAAGTTATACATTCAAGAGGTGGTAAGACTTGATGGAGTTTCAGTCTCCATTATTTCAGATAGAGGTGCGCAATTTACTGCACAGTTTTGGAAGTCATTCCAAAAAGGCTTGGGTTCAAAGGTGAACTTAAGTACTGTCTTTCATCCTCAAACAGATGGGCAAGCAGAGCATACTATTCAGACTTTAGAAGATATGCTAAGGGTCTGCGTGATTGATTTCAAAGGTAATTGGGATGATCACCTACCTCTCATTGAGTTTTCTTACAACAATAGTTACCACTCTAGCATCCAGATGTCTCCTTATGAAGCTCTTTATGGGAGAAGATGCAAATCTCCTATTGGATGGTTTGAAGTTGGTGAAGCTGGGTTGATAGGACCAAACTTAGTTCATCAAGCTATGGAGAAGGTGAAAGTTATTCAAGAAAGGTTGAAAACAACGCAGAGTCATCAGAAATCGTACACTGATGTTAGGAGAAGAGAGTTAAAGTTCGAAGTAGATGATTGGGTGTACTTGAAAGTTTCACCCATGAAGTGTGTTATGAGGTTTGGTAAGAAGGGGAAATTAGTCCCTGGTATATTGGTCCTTACAGGATATCCAAAAGGATTGGCAATGTAGCTTATAAGTTGGAGCTACAACAAGAGTTAGCAGTGGTTCATCCGGTATTTCACATCTTCATGTAGAAGAAGTGCATGGACGATCCTTCATTGATCATACCAACTAAAGATATGTGAATAAAGGATAGCTTATCTTATGAGGAGATTCCTGTTCATATTCTAGATCGCCAAGATTGCAAGTTGAGAGCAAAAGAGGTAGCATCAGTCAAAGTTCTTTAGAGGAACCAGTTTGTTGAGGAAGCTACTTGGGAAGCTGAGGAAGATATGAAGAAGATATATCCACATCTCTTCGAGTCCGGAGAATTCCCAACTTAAGGTACTAATTCTCTTCTTAGTACTCTTTAATTTATATGCTTGATGTGTTAGATTTTCTTGCCGGGTGCTTGAGCTGATTGTTAGATGTCACACCCTTAGCCTACTAAGAGTAATCTCATTAGAGGATGAATGTTCCCAAGGAGGAGATATTGTTACACCCCGCAACTAGAAAGAGGTAGGATTAGAAAGAGTCATTTTTGGAAAGAATGAAAATCTAGAAATTTGACAAAAAATAAGTTAAGTACGAGTTTTGGGTCAACATCAAATGAGTATAAATCATATCTCAGGATGAGTTAGGTGCGATACAAGTTACCATACGAAAGATCTTTGAATTATCTTTCCAACGCCGCTGATTTTGCGCGATTTCAAGTTTGTATGAGTGAGATATGCTCATTTGAAGTTGGGTTGTCTAGATAAGGAAAGTCAAAACCGGATTTTAGAAGGGCATTATGGTCTTTTTACTACCCAATTAATTAAATTCGTTTTTGGTAATTAAATTAGGGTTTGAACTGATGGGATTCAGTTTACGCTTTTGAAAACTAATTCAGAGTTTAGAGAGAAGAGAAAATAAAAGGAGAAAAGAGAAAGAGAAGCAAGGAATCGTCAAGTTCTTGAATAATTGCTTGTGGATTTCGTCAAGGGGTGATCCCTACGAGGTATGTGAGATCACATAGCATTGGGTTAATTCACCCACGTGCCAATCATGATTTATTTCAGCGAATTTATGTTCTTGAAGGTTTGGAAATTGAGTTCTTGATGGGTTTTGTTCAAGTTCTATTGAGTTCTTGATTCGTTGAAATTATTGAGGAGTTGTTGATTTGAATTCATGAATTTAGGTGTTGGTTTGAGTAGATTCTTGCATATTTTGGTTATGTAGTCGAATCTAAGTGTTTGGGGAAAGAACCAATCGAAACTAGAGCTTTTAGAGTTGATAAAGGACCAATAAATATCGGAGTTTTCTGGGCAGGGTTCAGGGGCACCGCGCCTGCCAGAGCGCCCCACTTCAATGTCTGAAGTTTGGGCTCTGGGGAGACGTGCCACTCAGTTCTGATGTTTGGGCTGTG
>JAJOOO010021362.1:0-13183 GCA_029582685.1 Solanum piurae
CAACGAATAATTAAGGTTGTGAATGTTATTATAAATGTTGTTAAAAATTATGTTAATATGTTTGAACGTAAAAGTGGTGTATAAAAGAGAGTTTAAGGTGGTATTTTTGTTAATTTACCCATCTTATCCCAGGATAACTTATCATGGGATTACTATACCTCCCCGAGTGAGGGATAACTTATCCCTGGACTAATTGTTAATCCTGGGATAAGTTATCCCTACCTTTGCAACCAAACAATGAATTAAGGGGTCGTTTGGTAGGCCGCATTACAAGAAATAGTCCATGTCTTATGTATGGTATTATTTAGTACTAAGTTTGGTAGGAATTTGGGTCTATGTATAACTAATCCATGGATTAGTTATACATCCTACATGGTATTATAGGATGTATTACTAATACCTTCCATTTGGAGGTACACTACTAAAAACACAGTGAATACCGACCTAAAAATTATCGACCTCAAATTGAGGTCGGTAATTTCCGACCTACGGAGGTCGGTAATGTTAAAAAGAATAAAAAATAAAACAAAATTTAAAAAACTGACTACAAGTAGTTGGTTTTTATGCAAAATAAAGCGGGAAAACCTAATTGCGACCTCTGGAGGTCGGCATTTTTTCCGGAAAAAATAAATTACAATAAAAAATGACCTCTTGATGTCGGTATTAAATAAATAAAAAAATAACAATATTTTATTTTTTCTCAATCAAATATAAAAAATAAAATTGAGAAATATTTTGATTTTATTTTATTTAAATCGTCTTCCGGAGGATGGTTTTTTGTAAAATAAAAAACAAAAAAAATTATAATACCGACTTTCGGAAGTCGGTAAAATTAAATAGTATGTAATTAAATTAATTTTCATTAAAATGTTTATATAGTGACTTCCACAAAATTAATTAATATTTTCAATTAACTTTAAATAAATCATCCTCCGAATGATGGTTTTATATAAGTTAAAAAATAAATTAATATAAAATACCGACATGCGGTCGGTATTTTTATTTCATCTAATTACTTTTATTAATAGCGACATCCGGAGGTCGGTTTGTTTAAAATGTTCCTATTAATCATAATATTTCTATTGTGCATAATACTAAAATTTCATTTTACACCTACAATTAATTGTTCAAAAAGTGTAACAATTTTGTATACTTTTATAAATAAAAAGTTAGATTTTATGGAATAAACAAAAAAAATATCTATAATCCATATTTAGAGTATGAAACTATGTTGATATGAATTAAGAGATAATTATACTTATATTTCTAGAGTAATGTACAAATTCTATCAGTCCATCATCAAATCATGAACTTAATATCTCGTGTATTGATGTAGAGGTGAAGAGCTAACATATAATCCATTCGAGTATGATGAAATGCGAGATGATAATCGTAGAAATGTCATGATAACAATTAATTATAAATTTTATATTTATATAATTAATTGTTTAATTATTTGTACGTATAACCTTCAATGTCTTATCTCGTTTTATGAAATAGACAATAGAACATCGTAAATTACTGTAGAAAACAAGTTCTATCAAGATTATTACGTTCGATCTTGAATGGGTGTCAAGTGTAGTGATCATATCGTATTACATGTTAAGGATAATTCATCGGAGTATTACCTCACCCTCTGAGACACTAACTCTAGTCCTCGCCATCTGTGTAGAGAGAATAGATTAATGGTATGCAACACTTGATATGAATAACTCGACGAAAGGAATCAAGGAAAGGAATTTCTCCAACAAGGCATATTGTAGCCTCTCGAAGATAAGTATGAACGTCTATTTACTGATTCGGAAGACTCTATTAGACACCCTGCTCTTTAACTTACAAAACTGGTGAACCTAACACTCTGATGCCAATTTATCATGACTCAAACTTGAGGTCATGATGGCACACACCCAGAGAACCTAATTTGGTGTGTAAGACAAATTAAATAACACATACGAGACTTCCAAAGAAAAGTTACGCCACAATTGAAGAGAAAAGAAACAAAAACAAAGAAGTTTTTAAAACCTGGTATCATAAGCATAAAGAGCATCTAATATATTTCTTGAATCTGGAATACATCTCAAATCTTTGAAAAAAAGTCAAAAACTGCAAATGATAGATGGACACCAATGGAGATCCAGAAAATAGGATCTCACCACAACTTTGAATGGGAAAAAATTGCTAGATCTGATCAACCACTACGAAGATCATCCTGACTAGGACCTGTATTAAGAAGATAACAGAAGTAGGGGTGATTACAATCCACATGTACTCAGTAGATTAGACCGACTGAGTATAATCAACTAATCAAACTTAAGAAATAAACTATGCATATAGAAAAGTCCAATTCCGGCATCGGTGCCACCTATTTATATAGTAACAACGCGACTTAGGTAATTACATAAGGCTGTATATAATACTCATATAAATAGATAAACAAGTTACATAACACAACAAAGTTGGCCAATGCAATGTAATAAGATGAAGAAATGATGTGGTGGAATCAAGTATATCACACAACTTGTTGTATACACCTTACCGAGCTTTAGCTTACCGACAAGGACCCATGTGGGACTCGCAATCCATATATCAATCTTGAAATATCAATATCACATCAACTTTCCACCTAGCTCGTGGTCAAGGATAAATGTAAGGTGTCTCATTTTCTTTCTCAAAAATAGTATTTCTTCACTTTCTTATATTCCCATGAACAATGATATGTTGAATGAGGATGAATGCATCAAAGACATAATCAATTAAACAAGGATTTGAATAGGACAGAGTTCCTAAACTTAATAACTCATAAAATACGTCCTCATATGATAGGGATAGTAGATGAATTCATTTGAAATCAGTCTTTACCACTTATAAAGCTTTTCCTTCATTTTAAGATGATCAAGTAATAGTTCAATCCCCTAACTTGGGAATCTCAATTATAAAATATTAAAATAGGCAACACAACCCCTCTCTCGGGAAAATCCTCAAATATCACAAGTTCTCACGAGTCCTCCACACAAGATAAGCATAAAAAACAAGTCCCACACGGGCTGAACAAGAAAGTAAATGCTTACCAACCTATACATCTCATGCTACATAAGTTAAATCCCTATGAAGGATTAACTACTCATATCGGTCTAAAGAGGGATACCCAAACCTACCTCGAAGGCTGAAACTTCACCCGAACAATTCTATCGGAGCTCTTTCTCTACCGAACAATTTCCTGAACGATCCCCAACTATCAAGAATGGAAATGGTTCATCAAAAGGAGTCCAATGATACCCATAATAAAAATATTAAGAATAGGGGGTGAGGGGTAAAATAGTCTAAATATCTCTTCAGAAATTAGAAGAGTAAAATCAGATTTTTATTTGAAAAACATATTCTACAAGCTAAGAGGAATTCGTGGTTGAAAACCCATTGAAAACAAGCAAGGAATAAGCTCCAAATAAGGAATTTACTAATTTTCCAACTTTTGGAGAAAAACCTCAAAACCCATATTGAAATCTTGATATAAAGATGTTTTGGAAGATACAAATTGAAGAAATCGATAAGGAATTGATAGGTCAAGCTTACCCACATGAGTTTACTCAACCCAAGCTCCTAAGATCGCCTATCCTAAGCTACCAAATGAGTGGAAATGGTGGAATATGAAAAATGGGAAGAATTTCTGAATATACACTGCCAGATCTGTAAAATAAGGTCCGCAAACGCGGGATAGGTGCCCCAAAAACAGTCCACTAGGCTTTTAAGGCTCTTGAAAGCGGGAACAGTGCCATAATTGTGGAGCACTGTTCACCCACGAATACACCTACGACCCTTCGCGAACGTGCTACAGGACCGCAAACGTAGTCCCCTAGCACCAGATACTAGAAAATTGGAAAGGTAAGGATCAAAGTCTCCGATCGAACCCTCAAAAATCATTCAGGGTTCACTTAAAATGAACTGGACATGCTACCCCACTTAATTTTACATTCCAAACTTAATAGAAATTTCTATTTCCAAAAAGAGGTCAAATGATGGAAATACCCACCTGACCTCTCTTAAGGCAAAAAATTTGACTTCTTTCCTAAACACCCAAAAATCAATCTAAGGACTCGAAACCCCGACCAACCACCTTACTAGCTCAAACTCGATGCCTGGATGCAATGGAGCAGACAAAATTTCCATCCGACGCTCAGATCTCCAAATGTTGACCAAAGTCAACTATATAACTGTAATTCAACTCAAAAGGCTCAAAATCACCAAACTATCACCTGATCGCATAAGGGATCACACTAATTATTCCTGAAACACAAACTAAGCATGAAAATGCTAAAGGGAAGGGGAAAATGGTCATTTCATAAATAAAAGCGATTTCACGGGAAATGAGACATTACATTAATACACAATTTGTTTTACTTTATATATGAAATGAAAATCTTATATGCATTTATAGAAAAAGTTGACGTGTTACATATTCTCTCTCATTTCTCATTCATCCTTCTTATCAAAATCAAAAACACTACCCACCTCCTTTTGTGATGTTTCATTTTCTCATTCTATATTAGTGGTTTTTAGGAATAGTTAATGAGATGTCGAATTTTCACATCTTCATTCATACATATCATAGTCTAAGAGGATCTACTTAAAAACATGTATTTTTATCAGTCCTTATTACTTTGTTTTTACCTATTTATAATAGGTTTGTTAATATTTTTAGCCTTTTGTGAATATTCATAATTTTTGAAAAATATTAAATGTCTCATCGTTTAATATTTCATGTGTTATGTTAAACTTGTAACTACTTTAATAATTGATGATAATACCTCTAGAAGTAGTCCAAATATGACATATTTCCTATAAAAGGAATATTTTGATTAGTAAAAGATCAAATTTACTGAGTCATATATCACAAATATTAGAATTAAAATTTATCACTAACTAAAATACCAAACGTGCAATATTATCCTTTATAATTAAATTTTGAATTACAACATTTTGGTCACAATAGAATTCACATTATTGGTCAACCACCCCCGCTATTATTAAGAAGTGAACTGCATAAACTCATTTTTGTGTAGTAACTCAAAAATCATACAGGAGACATAAATTGTTTTAGGAAAATATGATGCAAAGAACTTGACTAAGAAGACAGTGGCAAGTAAAATCGATCCATGGCATACCATCCGCTATATTAACTCAGTCACCTTTGTAACGGGTTCTAAGAAACTTTGAACACCCTTTCTCACTAAGCCGAGCAGAGCATTTTTGAAAAATAATTTTGCTGTTAATTTACTTTCTCTTGATTTTAAACAAATCCAACACCGTTTGGATATGTGGTCTATAATCATCGATCTCATTTTTTTCCAATACCTAATCTGAGAGGGTGCATGAGGATGTCCATAATTGAAATAATTTTCTTCATCGACCATCAATTTTTTACTCAAAGTAATTACAAAATTTACACAAATAATAGCGACATTCAAAGTAATAAAGCTATACCTAAAGGATATGAATTAAAACTAAGGGGCATAGCTAAAGTGGATCCACAATTTTGAAAAAGTTGTACACTAATTAAATTAAAATGGAATTAAAAAAAATTATTTTTGTTTTTTCCAAGAATAACATTGTTGACGAAGACACGCAAATTTTGAAAAGTCATGTGACGCAGTTGGAAGAGTTAATGTTCACACTTTACATCATCATGATTTGTTAGAAGATTCTAATGTGTCACAAAATGAACACAGTTTACATACGTTTTTGGTTTACCCTCGATCTCTTTTTCTCATTTTCTCTCACGCATAAAAGGCTTGTCTAAGTCACGTTTCTTTTATGCCGCTACTCAATCTCATTCTATATATAGGTGTGTCTATGCATTCAATTTATTCAAACTCATCAGCCTATATTACTCTATTTTTACAGGTTTTAGAATTCAAAGCTTTTGATTCTTGATTTTTTGGTAGAAATTATTTTTCTTATTCAAGTTAGTGTTGTTATTATGAAGAGTATCTTAAAGATACATATATTCTTGTAAATTTTCATTGAAAATAGAAATTGTGTATTTTTTATCCGGTGCGGAAGATGGATTCAGGGAATGATTTTGTTTCAAAGAGTGATGTTGATGTTGTTATCATTGTGGAGGAGCAGGAGGAGGAGAATGATCCTGATATTTTTATCATTCAGGAGAAGGCCCTTCCAATGTTGAATGCAACAGATGAGGTTGTTTCTTCTTACTCAAGCATGTGTAGGACAACAAACAAATACAAAAGGTTTACTGATACAACCTCATATTCGGAGTTGGTTTTTGAATCTTCAAGTGATGCTCTTCGAAAGAATCAGAAGAAGATTCTTCAAGTGTCTGAGTTTCTGAAGTTTATTGTTGAATCAATAAATAATTGTCGGTGATCGTAATAAAGTCACTCTTCCAGAAGAGAAGGAACATGTTTATGTCAAAGAAGAACTTCCTTTAATGTTTAATTTGAAGATGCGGAACCTCTTCCCAAGATAAGGAAGAATGGGAAAATGAAATTGAAGATCTTTTTTCTCAAATGAACATGTGTGTCTTGGAATCACATATTGGGTTTACGAATCCATCAGTTTTTCCAATGCAAAGTGGACAACTAAGTGACTGTCAGATGGTGAACCACAATTTTGTTCTACATAAACAAACTGAACTCATTTGTTTAGCTTGTTCATATGTCCATTTGGAGAGCAAATTAAATCTTCCCTTAATTTGTAAGTATACGAGTTTTGCCCAATCAAGAACTTTTCTTTTTAAATATTTTGTAAACTCTACTCTCCAATTTATTTATGTTTCACTCTTAAATTCTTGAACTTATGTGTCATCTACAGGATCGGAGAACTTAAGAAGGTACAAAAGAATATATTTTGGAGAATCGCATCACTCTTGGATGTTTACGACTTCAGAGTTTCTGATTCTTCTACAACCAGGATTCTCCTATTTATGTAGTAGGAACTGTGTGGGATTTAGTTCCCCAAAATGCTAAAGCGACAATGTATCCTCATTAACATGGAGGATTTAAGTTCATGTGGAACAACATAGCTAGAAATATAAATCTTGAGAGGCTGAGATAACCCCTAACTAAGAGTAAGGGAGGATGCATGATCTCACACCCTCCCTTACTCTCATATTTCATGTGAGATAATGCATCCTTCCTTACTCTCAGATAAGGGCTCTCTCATCTTCTCAAGATTTATATCTCCAGCTATATTATTCCACATGAACTCAAATCCTCCGCATTTATGAGGATACATTGTCTCTTTGGCACTTTGGGGAACTAAATCCCACACAGTTCCTACTACATAAATAGGAGAATCCTGGGTTGTAGAAGAATCAGAAACTCTAAAGATGTAAACATCCAAGAGTGATCCGATTCTCCAAAATATTTTCTTTTTTACCTTCTTCAGTTCTCTAAGCATGAAGATGACACATAAGTTCAAGAATTTAAGAGTGAACCATAAATAAATTGGAGAGTAGAGTTCTAAAAATATTTGAAAAGAAAAGTGCATGATAGGATAAAACTCGTATACTTATAAAAGAAAGGAAGACGTACTTGCTCTCCAAATGGAAATATGAACAAACAGAACAGAAAATAATTATTTTGTTTTATACTTTCAAAATGACAAATATATTTAGGAAGTATTACAAGTATTTTAAGGAAGAGGAAGTAGTATGATGTGTCGTGAACTTATGACTCATTCAACGCCCAAAACAAAGGATTATAGCAATTAACCAAGCATGTTTTTGTCGATATGATGCTTTTTGGTGTAATGTGCAGGAAAAGATATTTGGAATTAGTTAAAGGAGAAAATTCAGGAATTGGAAATTAAGTGGCTGAGGATAGAAGCTTATACGATCCACGGACCCCTATACGAGTCGTCAACCTAGCCATGAACATGATTTGTGAGAGGAAAAAGCCAAGTGCAAGACAAGAAGACCTTATACGGTACATGGTGACTTATACGACAAGGATAGGGGCCCGTGAAGTTTCAGACCAAATCAAGTAAAATTCCAATATGAAGGATAATTGAACAAGATGTTGGACGATCCGTGGTGTCTTGTACGGTTTCACAAGATGCTCGTGAGAATATGGGAGCAAGTTAAACAATTTTTTCCAAGAAGAAGATCGAGGAGGGATTAACGGACCATGAAGATCTTCACGGGCCATTGTCACACCACTTTTTCGCACGGAGGAAGGGTTTTTCCAATTTAAGTGACGGTATTGATTTAGGGATTATTTTATTTATTTTTCAGAGTCGCCACTTGGAATTGAGTTATGGTGTTCCAAGTCACATTTTTGTTTAATCCCTAATCAAAAGGAAATGACTCTTTACTTGGTCTGCGAATAAGAAATTCGGGTAAGGAATTATGTTGACCGAGGGAAAGGTATTAGGCATCCCTCGAGTCCCGTGGTTCTAGCACGGTCGCTTTAATTGACTTATACTTATCCTAAATTATTTTTTTGGATATATTATTACAAGCCATGATTTGCTCATAGTTATTTTATTGTTGAAATTTTATCGGTCTCCATTTAGATGCATAACTGCATTCTTGGTCTTGACATTTAGAGGCATAAATGTCTTTTTTCGCATCACACCTATTAACTTTATCTAAAAGTGTTATTTTAAATTAATAAAATATAATTATATTATTGGACAAGGTGCGTCACCGCATCCTTGAGTTTATTTTAATATCTCAAGAAAAAGATGTGTACCCACATTCTTAATCGAACAAATATTTTTAACGGGTCATATATCCATCCTAATGCTTACCTATTGCTAGAATGCTTAAGCGTATTATTAGTGACTAAATTATTTTTATATTATTTATATTCATGAATACTTTTTAAATTAAAAAAATCTAAAATCTTAAACAAATAAAAGTTATTTCATATTCAAATTTGATATAGATGCATTTACATTTTAAGTATACTTACAAGTTATGACAAAAGGCATTGAAAATAAAAATAAAAATGTGTAACTCTTCATCTCTTAATTTTCTAAAATAAACATCTTTAATTTTAGTTAATTTGACTAAACAAACTATTAGAATATAATTCTTTCAGGCAGGGAGGTTAATTTTGGTTTGATACAAAAGGTACTTAATTGATAATAGCATATGGCACAAGATAAAAAAATAACGTACAGTAAAATAAATAGGAAATATTTCAATATTATTGTATCAAAATTAAATACACATAAAATTCAAGAAAACTTCATAACATTGAAATCAAGTGTTATATAATCATGGAAATCAAAATATACAATAAAAATTAAATGGTACCTCTTGCGAAAATCAATTCACGAAAATGAAACAATCCTAATAAGAAACCACGAAAGCAAACCTCAAAATCAACCTCTATTTGTGAGTGAAAAAATATCAAGTGGGGGGTGATTTTTCTTTGCCTTGTCTGTGTGTTGTAGTTGAAAGGAAGACCAAAAATGTTTTGTTCTTCTTTTCTTTTCTATTGGTTGTTGTATGTCTATGTTGGTTTCTTCTTTTTTTTCTTTTCTTTTTTGAGTCGTCTGATGTGTGTGTGTTGGTTGGGTTTTGTATATGTGTTTGGGTGTATGTGTATTGCTGATTGTCTTTGGTAGTGTGGGACGTGAGGGTGGTGAGTGGAGTTGAGGAATTGGGGTCATGGGGTGTAGTATAGGTGGGTTGGGGTAGTGGGGGTAGTTTACGAGAGGATAATGGATATTTTTATAAATTAAATATAAAATTATAATAATAAAAATATTAATTATTTTGAACTAATGAAATATAAAAAATACTAAATGACTAATTAAAAATACAATTAAGAAATAACTAGTTTATTTATTAAATCTAAATTAAAAGAAAATATATATTTTTGTAAATTTTATTTTTCTTTATAACAAAACTTACACTAATAATGCAACTCTAATTTTGTAGTTTTCAAATATTTAAGATAAAAGAAAAATATCTAATTTATATGTAAAAGCAATATTTATGTACTAAAAATGGTCTAAGACTTAAGTTCGGTCAAAAATTATGTGTCTACAGTTTGCCCCTCTTTGACGGGAAACACGAAGAGTTTTCAGACAAAGGAGTAGACAATACGACAAATTTTGATCAGACTCTTATTTGAAAGAAAAAAATTGTGCAACCGAGTCTTGGTTTTGGACATCCTACATATCTCGGGTTATAAGGGAATCAAGTCACATGTAGTTCAAGGAAATGAGGTGATGAGTTGGAAGTTGAGTGAGGTTCCATCGAGGCTCCAGGTCGCGGCTCCTATCCTTACATACAAAAAATGAAAGCTAATAGTCAAAAGGAAAATAAAAGTACAAGCTCCTATCTATGCAGCTTCTCTTGATTCTAAAATTTGAGATATCACCTTGATTTTGGTGAGTATCTTGATCTTGAATGGATTCGATGCTTAACTTGCCACTTAGAGTGAGTTTTTGGCACTCTTCAAAATGACAATTTGAAAATGCTCTTGAATGACTGCATGTTTTCTTGATTAGAAACTGAATAGAAATAGATGTCAGGAAGTCAGGTTGCTACATGCATTGAAGAAGCTGATTCTGGCTATCATGGGGATTGATCATTCTGAAAAGAGTTGAAACTTTGTTCTTGAATTTCAAATCCATGTATCGCTTGAAGAAACCTGAAAACCATCACAAACAAAAGAAATAAACAAAAAAATTGCCCCAGTTTTCACTGGAAAATTTTTGTGAGTTATTAGCAAATGTGAATTTTTAAAAAAAATAAACTCAGACTAGAAAATGTTTATCCTAGGAGAAAATAAAAAATAATGTCTCAGACTAGGAAGTGTTTATCCTAGGAGAAAAAGAAAAATAAAAGGTCTCAGACTAGGGAGTGTTTATCTTTGGAGAAAATAAAACATAATGATCTCAGACTAGGAAGTGTTTATCCTGGGAGAAAAATAAAAAAATAACGGTCTCAAACTAGGAAGTGTTTATCCTAGGAGAAAATAAAAAATAACGTCTCAGACTATGAAGTGTTTATCCTAAGAGAAAATAAAAAATAACAATCTCAGACTAGGAAGTGTTTATCCTAGTAGAAAATAAAAATAACGGTCTAAGACTAGGAAGTGTTTATCCTAGGAGAAAATAAAAATAACGGTCTCAAACTAGGAAGCATTTATCCTAGGAGAAAATAACTAAATCCCATTATGTAGGAGGGTCCTGCTAATCCCATTGTCCAGGAGGGTCCTGCTAAACTAAATCCCATTATGTAGAAGGTCCTTCTAATCCCATTGTCCAGGAGGGTCCTGCTAATTCCCATTATGAAGAGGGTCCTGCTAGTACCATTATGAGGAGAGTCCTGCTAATCTAAATCACATTGTGTAGGAGGGTCCTACTAATCTAAATCTCATTATGTAGAAGGGTCCTGCTAATCCCATTATTTATGAGGGTCCTACTAATCTAAATCCCATTATGTAAAAGGGTTCTGCTAATCCCATAATGAGGAGGGTCCTGCTAGTCCCATTATGTAGGAGGAGGGTCCTACTAAACTAAATCTCATTATGTAGGAGGGTCCAGCTAAACTAAATCTCATTATGTAGGAGAGTCTTGCTAATTCCATTATTCAGGAGGACTAATCCCATTATGAGGAGGGTCCTGCTAAATTAAATTCCATTATGTAGGAGGGCTGATAATTCCATTGTCCAGGAGGGTCCTTCTAATCCCATTATGAGGAGGGTCCTGCTAGTCCCATTATCCATGAGGGTCCTTGTAACACCCCAGAAAATTTTTGAACTGAGACTCGAACCATCCTTCGTTTTGAGTAGGATTTTACAGAGGAATTAAAATTTCTTAAGTGTTAAGTTCACTAGATGTAGCACCTTGAGTTTCAAAAAGAATTAAATTGGAAATAGCAAAATCTGAAATTTTGCAAGTTATGCTTAAGTATGAGTTTTGGGTCGAATTCAAACGACCATAACTCCTAGATCAGGATGATTTATGTGTTCTACCAGTTACCGTAGGAAATACCTTTGAATTTTCTTTCCAACGCCACCGATTTTGCTCAGTTTTGAGTTCGTATGAGGGAGATATGTCCATTCTAAGTTGGGTTGTCTAGATAAGGAAAGGCAAAACCGGAAATTGTAAGGAGTATTTTGGTCTTTTCCTTATCCAATCAAATTTAATTCGTTTTTAGTAAGGTTTTAAGGGTCTAATCCTATTAGGTTCAGTTTTATAATTCTAAAATACACCTAGGGTTTTAATTGAGAGTTCAAGAAGAGAAAAGAAGAGAAAAGAGGAGAAAAGAGGAGAGGATCAAGAGTTCGTCGAGATTCTTGCGTGTTGTAGCTGATTTTCACCATGGGTTTGATCCCTAAGAGGTATGTAAGCTTCCATAGTGTTGGGTTTTTTCACCCACACGCCAAACATGTTATTTTCAGCGCAAATCTCATTCTTGAAGTTGAAAGATTAGAGTTCTTGATAGGTGTTCTTGAAGTTCTTTCTAAATCTTGTTGTGTTGGGTTTTGATATTTTTTTAAGATTAAAGTGAGTGTGTTTAGAGCTGTATTGAGTAGATTAGAGTGTACTTATATTAAGTAATCGAATCCAAGTGATTGGGGAAGAAACCATTCGATTTTAGGCGAAATAGGGTGAGAAAACGAACAAGGAAACTTGTTGAATTTTCTGGGTTGGGGCCTGGCGCGATGCGCCTGCCAGAGCGCCCTAAACCCACCTCTGAAGTTTAGGGACTGGCACCCCGCGCCACCCATAGCACCAGGGTCACCTGCCCCACCCAGTTTGTCGTCGGTTACCCCATTTGAGTTCGTTTAAAGTGCACATTCACACCTTTTCGATTCTAACTACTCTAAGCTACTTCTAAACACCTAAATCATTCCTAACATGGTCATAACCTTGAATTCATAATTCAACTTCAAGGTAGAGTTGAGAGTTAAGTTTTGAAAGTTCATTTGAACATTTCGAGAAAGTCCCTTTGAGTCATTTTGTGGAGTCTTCTACAACTTCTAGTAACTTGTTTCAAGACTCGAGTAAGTGAGAATGAGAGTGAGGAGAATGTATTCATGAGTCTACTTTGTCATCATGAAATCATCCATAAACATGAGATCATGAACCTTGAATCAATAATCCAATTCAAGGAAAGTTAGGATCAAAGTCAAAGAAGTTAAGAGTCAAGTCTAGAAGTTAAGAAGCAAGTCAAAGAAAAGTTTCTTAAAGTTTT
>JAJOOO010021363.1:0-12966 GCA_029582685.1 Solanum piurae
AGAGAGAAAATCATTTTCTGAAATGGGACCCAACACTTTCCACGTGGCACAATATAAGTGGAGTCGATGGTCAGCCACCTCTTGGAAAGTGTGAACTGAAAAGTGGTTTTACTTTTTAAAGATGTTGGTTTTACTTTTGAGGGTGATTTGGGTACAAGAAATTATTGAAATTACCCAATCACCCTCAACTTTTCACACAAATTTCGAAATAACCAATATTTTGTTCCTCGTGCCATTTCGTGACAAATTGGTGTCTTGCCATTTATATTTTTCCTAAAAAATATTGTTGCGCTAGATGTGAAATCGCGTGGAAGACTTTGGATCACAATCTGCACTTAAAAGATAAGTGTAGAAGTAGTATTAGTACAAACACTATATATTGATAGACATTATAGGTTGACTAGCAGAGCAAATAAACAAGTAGAATTGACCATAATGAATGCTCAATAAGTCAAGCAATCAACATCAACAGATAGATAATCCCAATTCCAACAGATTAATGTCAATAATCATTGGACATATAAGCCATTACAACATGCATAATGGTCTTCAAAAAACTCTGCATAAGACAAGCAGTCATACACAATCATGGAATTACATACATACTGAATCATAACTGTATAACCTCTATCTCATCGGTCTCATCTGTCACTCATTTGTACATACATGCTAAGAGACTTTAGTCTTTCTCAACTAGTAATGACTTATAGGAATCCTAGGTATCTATATACCGTATCAGTGTGGTACTCGATCCATCACACAATCGATCATCCATAAGCTCATCAAACTTGAGTCACTCATCATCAAATATATAAATATTCTCAACATTTTCATTGTATATTCAAATGGTGGTGGTGAGCACGAAGCCTTAACTAAGAAGTTGCTAACATGGGCATCCAACATTTGTATTCACCGGCTTCTTATACACCCCAGAGAGTTGGTGCTGTTGAACGTCATCATCAACGAAGACAACTTTAACTTTACTACATCAAGCCTCTGTGCCTCTTCAATACTAGACTTATGCTTGTCAAACTGTCGTGCACCTAATCAACCGAATGTCCACACCTATCCACAATGAAATTTTCCATTCAAAACCCTCTTTCATGTCAACCCCAATTATTCCTCTTTTGGTACCTTTGGCTTTTCCTGATATCCCTATAATAATGATAAATTGAAAAATCTTGCCCTTGTGTTTTTCTTGGTTACTCTGTCACCCACCATTGCTATCAATGCCTTGATCTATCTACTTCCAAAATATTTCTCCCTCGTCATGTAATATTCCAGGAAAACAATTTTCCTTTTGCATCTATTACTCATGGGCTACCTTAGGTTACACCACAAGAAATACATTTATGGCTTGATAACTCAACTACCAACCACCCATGTCATTATGAAACCATATCTCCTCTTGTGCCTCTAACTGATGTTCCATTTGTTCCCATGACAAATCATGTTTTACCGATGGAGAACACACCGCCATCATCTCCTTCATCCTCAATGCAACTTCATTCACATTCCACATCTCCATTGACAACCACAATGAAGAGACTAGTCTCTTATCCTCTGCGGTTATTCCTGCCTTGAGTGAAAATGCTCATGTCTTTCATTTGCAATAGGTAAGTTCTACTCCCCCTCAATCACCTACTCGTGTTTCTACCCACTCTCAACATAATATTTTTAAACCTAAGAAGCCTACAGATTACTTTGATTTGGTTGTTTCTACGGACACAACAATGGTTCACCAAACTTACAAACAGGCAGTTCAACATGCTTCTTGGCGTGATGCAATATGTGAGGAGATTGATGCTCTTGTTAGAACAAGACTTGTAGTTTACTTTATAAATCTCAAGCACAAAATGTAAGTGGATTTTGCGAATTAAAGACAAACAAGATGGCTCAATGTATTGATAAAAAGGAAGATTGGTAGCCAAGGGTTTTCATCAACGTCCAGGTGTTTACGTTACTTCTACTTTCAGTCCGGTGGTTAAGCTAATTACAATTTATCTTCTCCTGACATTTGTTGTGTACTTCAACTGGCCTCTTTATCAGCTCGATGTTAATAATGTTTCCCTTCAACGAACTCTAGGTGAAGGGGTTTATATGGATCAATCGCCTGGGTTCACTGATA
The DNA here is from genome assembly GCA_029582685.1 of Solanum piurae. Taxonomy (NCBI): domain Eukaryota; kingdom Viridiplantae; phylum Streptophyta; class Magnoliopsida; order Solanales; family Solanaceae; genus Solanum; species Solanum piurae. The sequence continues at coordinate 2,129 of JAJOOO010021363.1, forward strand.
AAATCCATCCTTATCATGTGTGCAAACTTCACAAAGCAAATTATGGAGCTCGTCAAGCTCCTCATCGTATACAAAGTTCAAGATCTTTATTGCTTCTACAGGTTTTGTATGCTCACAAACAGATCCTTCTCTATTCATTCTCCGTGGCACATACTCTGTTGTATTTATTCTCCTATATGTGGATGATATCATACTCACAAGATCTTCAAAATTCAAGCTTTACCATGTTAATAATGCATTGGCTCGTCATTTTTCTCTCAAGGACTTATTTCCTTTGACATATTTCTTCAGTGTTGAAGTTTCTCGCCAATCCACATGTTTGTATCTCTCACAAAAGAAATATATTATTGATCTTCTCGAGTCCGTACTCCTCTTGCTTCCACGGCCACTTTTGAAATTAGAGGATGGATATCAGCTTACAGATTGTAAAATCTATAGGAAGCTCATTGGTTCTCTTCAAAATCTAGCCGTCACAAAGCCTGACCGGGCTGACATTGCCTTTGCTGTCAACCGTTTATCTCAATTCATGCACAAGCCCTCCTATCAACATTTGCAAGCTGCAAAAAGGGTATTTCGGTATCTGAAAGGTACCAATCACTTTTGTCTACTCATTCGACCAATTGCACCATTAAATCTGATCATTTATTCATATTCTGATTGGGGTAGGAATGCTGATGACCGATGCTCTACTGATGCATATACTGTTTTACATGGAGGCTCTCCTATCAGTTGTTCTTCTAAGAAGCAGCACACAGTGGCTCGCTCCTCCACTGAAGCCGAGTACAAAGCCATTGACAATACTACTGCTGAAACAATCTGGATTGTCAATCTTCTCGAAGAGCTCCGCTTCTCCATTCCAAACACTCCAACCATTTGTTGTGATAACCTCTGTGCCACTTTCCTCTGCCAAACCCCAGCTTTCACACATAATGAATCATCTTGACTTGGATTATCACTTTGTTGGTAGCGGGTTCAAGATAGTCTCTCACTGTCCGTCATCTTTCATCTTCTTTGCAGCTAGCGACTCTCTTACGAAGATTGTACCTGCTGCCAGTTTAATTTCCTCTCTCATCGATCCGGGATAGGTTTTGTTGAACCACCACCTATCCAGTGGGGCATAAGAAGGAAAGATAATCATGGGGATATCTTTCCTTTTTTTCAGATTTTGCAATCATTTATACCTTCCATATCTTGTTAATATCCCTTATTTTTTGCAATCTACTACTCCCTCTGTCTCATTTTATGTGACATTTTTCAGATTTCGAGATTCAAACAAGTCTATCTTTTGATCGATCTTTTAAACATTTTGAATTATCAATTATTGTGACTTATAATACTTTTTACATAGTTTACAAATATATAAATTTCATTTCAAAAAAAATAAAGATTCCATGCGCAAATTTCCGGTCAAACTTAAATTATTTGACTCTCAAAAAATGAAAAGTGCCACATAAATTGGGACAGAAGAGTAATTCTTTTTATTTAGTTTCTTTGTACTGTTAATCAATCTTTGGTTCTCCTTACGTATTTCAAAATGATCAATGTAATATACAAACTACAAGTTTTTGCAAAATCCTTCTGCCTTACTAGGCTCAAGTGAGATATCTCCTTATTGCTGGAGCATTTCATTGCCCTGGTCTCTTGAGGCTATGCCTAAGGATCGTTCTCAACGTGATCGTTCTGAATGTAAATATGATGAAGGTTCTTCTAGTGATGGAGATGATTAACAAGTGGAATAACCACTCTTTCTTGAGAAATTGAATGAAATAACATCGTGATTCATGGATAAGTTTTAACTATATTTTTGAACTGATGTGTTATAGTTGGTACTTGTTTTACAAATTTGATAGTGTTACTAGTAAGTGTGTTATTTGTTGAATGTCTTAATTGATGTTTTGGTTGGAGATTATTGGTGTTAGTTGAAGATTGTTTGATGTTGTAGTGTTGGTTGATTACAGTATTACAGTGTTCAATCTCACTAAACGAAATAAAGGATTTTGCAGCAATTATTTTGTATCAATAATATAATTACAGCTATATTATATTTAGCGACAATAATAAATATGGTTATCCATCAGTTTTGTCCTCGAAAATATATTTGATTTTAGTTTTCTCAAATGTATTGAGGCAAGAGAGCATAAACAAAAGCAAAGTAGAAAACTTATTCATGGAAATTTATCATAAGCAAGAAGAGAATTTTCATCTGTTTTACAGTGTCCAAGGAACCATACAAGTACAACAATTTCATGGATCCACATTACAGGATCTTATACTATACAATTTCAAAGACGACGACATAAATACTCCACAATTTTCAATTGTGCTAACAGCAACTTAATAATTCAAGAAACTCCGACGGTTTTACCAAGCAGCCAGAGCATCAGGGTCAGCTCTATTCCGAAAATGGTGTGAAGAGAAGTTCTGTCTAACATGAAGCCATATATCGTAACTCCTGCTCGATTGTTCTCAAAATATGTCACTGCAACACCATGCATATATCAAAATAAGTGATCATTAGTCTGTTTGAACCAATTATGCATTTATATACGAGTTTAACTTATATGCATCGATAGTGTAAAGATTTTAAAAAATATATAATTATCATATCAAAGTGACCTTCAATCACAATTACTAATTGCTTTAAAGTACACCTAATTCTTTATATTGTGAGTGCATAAATTATTAGTAATATAGTACTTTCTTCGTTTTAATTTGTTTATTTGGTTTGATTTGGCACAAAGTTTAAGAAAGTAAACTAAAGATATGCTGAATGTTTCAAAATGTCATTTAATCTTTTGGTGTTAAACATGTCATGTCGAAAGTTAGATTAAAGAGTTGCAAGTAAGAAAACACTCCTTTTGAAATAGACTTAAAAGGAAGGTAAGACAAGTAAATTGAAACGAGAGGTAATTGAAATGAGCATACCAAGAGCCTGTCTTTTTTGGAACGAAATTGTACTATAGGCATACGAGGGGACAAACTTCGTATTATCCAGTTCATCCTCTTCATCTCCAACATCCTCTGCATCAGATGATCCGTTATAGCCATTGTTGCAATCTACTTGATGAGCTGCTGGAGGAAACTCAGTCTCAGCCCAATGATACGAGTCTATTGTCGCGCACGCATGCCATTTTGCAGCGAGGCACGTCACTGACTGTGCCTTGTGAGTAATTCTGGTTGCACTCAGCAACAGTATCATCAGTCCAGCAAGAAGGCTGACAGAACACAGCTGCATATATTAAGGACCAAAATATTTAGTTCCACTAATGGACAGAGGCGAATTCATAATTTAGAGTTCAATGAGTTCAAAATAAGTGTGATCTTATTATGTGTAATGCATTTCCATATATTTGCTCATATCTTGGAAGAGCTTGGTCCAAGGACCGCAAATTATCGTCTAATATTTGCTCATATATTTTTCAACCAACTTATAGATAAAATATTAGACTTTCATCCAACGTTTGTAATAACTTACAAATTTTAGTCAAAAAAAACTACGTATCTATATGTTGTAAGAAAAATAAGAAGATGATCAAAACTCAGAAGCAGTCACAAATAAAAACACTAGTTAATGAGATTACGAGAATGCATTACCGCAAGTTCACCACTCTTATAGATTCGTAGATCTGCATTTGGGCGTGTAGTCAGGAGAAGGGAGGCAAATAGACTTGCTGTGATAAATATCAATGCCCACAAGATGAATACGCGGAACCTATGGCTAATAATTCTCAAGTGCCTCCTGATCCTGAGGTGTTCTCTCAACACGGATTCAACATCAGAATCCACATGGATGAGTACTTGAGCGAAATCCTGTAGTCGGAGAATCTGAAGGTAACATATCAAGCGGAAAAGGACACAAACTAAGAAGAACACGACCGTCCTGTAGAACCAGGAGCTCAGCTCCAGAATGCAGGCGATAACATTGCCCAAGAATGGGATTTGGGTTCCACCTGAGCTGTACCACCAAATCTTGTATGTGCTTTCAGCAACAAAACATGGCAGGACAAAAAAGAACAGGATCTTTGTCGATCTCTGCATATTAATAAGAAGAAAGAATATAGTTTTACGTCATGTTGTTAAAATGCGCATAGTAGTAATTGCTACTACAAAACAAGAATCAACATATCATGTTCACTGATTTGAACAAATATTTAATTGCCTAACCTCATATATTCAGGTATCTCCGAACATACAACAACAACAACCTATCCAGTGAAATCCCACAACGTGAAGTGTAGATTTAGTTGTCTTAGTTTATCAATCATGGAGTAACTATTCAATCTACATTTATGAATGGAACTCTTGACTCTTGTTTGCATTGAGCACCATGAAGTCATACTAGAGAAATATCGATCCTCGGCCATCTAATCATTAAAGGAAAAACCTTTACTACTATCAAACTTTTTCTTTTTTCCATCTGACCCTATCAGGAGGATCTATATACCTACCAGCATGACTCGAACCCTCAATCTAATCGGTTGATTGTAAGAGGTGCTCAACCACCAGAGCACGCCTCACTTGTCTTTTACTATCAAACTTAATCATTCATTTTAAACACAAAATTTACCATATGGAATTGAAAAACTCAAAAAGGAAACAGAGTCTAAGGAACAAAACATCTTTAAAAACAAAATATGAAATCGTGCACGAGAGAGATGGCTGAGAGGAAGAGGGAAGAAAAATGCATACATTAAGCTGTTGTGTGTAGCAGTTTCTAACAGTCTCACTCTCATCACAAAGTTTATCCAGGAACAAGAACCTCCGAAGTCCATATTTCTTGTTGAACCTCGAAAGACAGATGAACGACAGAGCAGCAACGCTACTCATCGACAACTGAGTGACACAGTCATAAGTCCTACTATGATCAGCATCGCACTCGCTACAAGCCAGTAGGTAATGAGACAGCCATGGCACAACAACAGTTAGCAAACTGAACACAAACCAAGACAAACAAGCAGATGAAGGGTTCGATTGATCGACACACATCCACTTAAACCACGTCCTAAAACTCCTCAATTCATCATACATGTGGGAACCACTACGGACTAATACCGTCTTATTTTCCAAAGCTTCATCCTCGTCCGCCATATTTATACTGTCAGTGTATATAACTTAAACAATTGCCTTTGTTAGCGCCAAAACTTGTTCATGGAGAGAGAACAAAATATTGTAAAATATTAAATGACAATGAGTTGATGTTTTTATGAGGCAACTTGTGTAGAAGGGCAAGAAAAAAGGTGCAATAAATGGCTGGTTATATTGGAAAGTAGAGGAGGATAATGGATGAATCAAGTTCCTATTCCTCACATTTCAATTTTCTTTTACTACAAAAAGGAAGTCCAAAAGTAGTTGGAATCATCAAAAGGTTAAGGGATTCCTTCTGGATTCTTCCAATCAATGGACATTACATAGAGTATGTTTAATAAATGGAGGTTGGGATTGCAATGGAGTTATTATTATTATTATTATTGTTATAGATAGAAGAACCCATGGAGCTTGTGATTTAAGTTGCACTTTTTACTTATCTAAGCTTCCGTGATCAAACAACTCATTTTCACCGGTTTAGTCGACAACTTTGTGATGGAGTGGTAAGTACTTCTTCATTCTTAACCAAGAGGTCTCGGGTTTGAGTCTCCTTGGGTACGAAGTCACCTTTGTTAGGGAGTGTCTTACCCTAATGTGGGACTTTCCGGCGCAATCCGCAAAGATTTAGTCAGACTTCAATATGGTACCGAACACCAAATGGAAAACCAAAAAACATTCAATTTTTATATTTACATTACTTTTAACAAGTTCTATGGAACAATATCATTACAAACTTGAGAGTCAAATAACAACAAACACATCATAAACAAAATATATAATGATGGGGTAAATATAAAAAATTGGAATAAATTTTTAGAAGTTCCCCAAAAATAGAATAAAACTAGTTTTGGCATTATACATAAATGCGCCTTTTAACTTGGACTCATTTCACATTTTATGCCCTCCAACTTTGAGTGTACACAAGTAGACACTTAAACTTGTATGAAATTGTAACAAGTAGACAAATGAGTCTCATGTGACATAATGCACGTAGGACACCACATAGGATGCAAATTGCCATGTAAGTCTATTTATTTGACTTTATACAAGTTTAAGTGTTTACAAGTACATACCCAAAGTTGGAAGGCATAAATATGAGCTAAGGCCTAGTTAAAGGACATATCTATGTATTATGCCACTAGTTTTTTCCTAGTTTTTTGGAATTTGGATGACATATCACATGCATGGTACTATCGACGACCATAGAAATATAGGCGATAGGAATAATCGAGTAGTCTTAGGGTTGTTGGCAAAACGCTTAGTAAAGTATTATCAACCTACAACATGTAACTCGATAAAAAGTCAGAGTCAATTCAAGTGATTACTCAACCTGATTGCTAGCAAATTCATAACTTTAGACTGATTTCATTCATTGATTATATAAAAAATATGCTCTTCGTTTGATTAATTGTCATTAGTTATTCTCTTATAATTTTTGACTTAGTTAAGTCATAAATAAAACTTTTGCATTTTATCATTTGAATAAATAATCAGCATTAGTTCAATATAGTAAATAGTTTGACAAATCTTTGTGGGTACGAAATCTGAACTAAAAATCCTATATTATTTGTACGCTCGTGTGTACTTGAGTGTGTATTTGGATACGACAATGGGTTCAAATGAACAAAACAACCATGTTACATGTCTAAACTCTAAGAAATTAAGACGATACTCCACTACCTACTAACATTCTATTCTAATACACGTCATCTACATCCTCCTATATAAGAACACGTCTTCAGTAATCTAAAGTTGTATCATGTCATGTCATGTTTAATCACTTCTCTAAAATACTTTAATTTTTTGCCTCGTCTCTACCTCGCCTCATACCTACTATATTCAACCTATTGCATCTTCTCACTTGGACGTCTGCGCTACTTCTGTTCACATGTACAAACAATCTCAATTGCGCTTATCTCATCTTGTCTACCACAAATGTCACTCCCATCTTATCCAGGGTATCCTCATTCCTAATCATATCGCTCCTAGTATGCTTACACATCTACCTTAACATCCTCATTTCCGCAACATGCATCTTCTGAACGTGAGAGTTTTTGACTGGACAATAATTTACCTCATACAACAAAGTTGGTCTAACCACAATAAAACTTACCTTTAAATTTTGGTGGTACCTTTATCACACAAGACTCTAGAGGTAAGCTTCCACTTCATTCACACCGCACCAATACAATGTGTGATATCATTATCGATATCTCCACTTCCTAAATCACAGATCAACGATACTTAAACCTATCTTTTTGGGGATGGCCTTTGTATGAGCAACTTTTATGTTGAAAAGATGAGGGTCCTAGAAATAAATATGATGAAGTGAATGTGTGAGCGTATTTAAAGCTATAAAATTAGAAATGAAGATGCATCGAATAAGATCGAGTGACCTTTGTAGTGGATAAAATAAGGAAAGTGAGATCGAGATATTTTGAGCATATAGTCCCAATGAGGAGGTAATTAAGCGGTGGTGGTTCGAGAAGAGGTAAATACAAGTCGAAGAAATTGTTTAAAGCATCTTATTTGTCTCGTGACAAAACTTTACATTAATTGTTTTTTTTTAAATATAGTTTTATACTAAAAATAATTTAATTATCATAATTTAATAATCACAAATATTAATAACCTTTTACAATTAAAACTTTGTGCACAATAGTACTTTCAAAATAAAATTAAGAGGTAGCATTATTTAGCATTCTTTTTGCCTGTAGTTTCCCTTTTGGCCTTGTCAACATATCCTCCATGGATATTGAAAATTTTCTCCATTGATATGCAATCATGCATCATCCCCAATGAATATTTTTTCTTCTCACAAGAGCAAGTCTAATAATTAGGGGCGGACCCACCCTTATTGAAGTGGTGTCAAGTTACATCCTTTCATCGAAAAATTATACTTCATCTGTTTCAAATTATGTGACTTACTTTCATTTTTAGTCGGTCCCTAAAAATATGACACAATTCTATACTAAATAACAATTTAACTTTAAAATGTCTATTTTACCCTCAATAAAATGATTTATAGTCACACAAATTTCTATCATTCATTTTAAATCACAAGTTTTAAAAGTCTTTTTTTTTTTCTTAAACTTCGTGGCGAGTCAAACTACCTCACATAAAATGGGACAGAGGGAGTATATATGGTTTAATAAATATATATATATATATATATATATATATATAAGTATTAACACCTCTTAACACAAGTTAAAGATTTAGTCTAATGGTTAAGGTGTTGCAAAAGTTCCAAGCCTGATTCACACGTTACATTTTCTAAACCACATTTATTTATCAATTAAGCCTAATTCACATGTATCTTACATATATTTACTGTTTTTGTTCTCCTCTCTAGCTCACTTATCTTCCTATGTATTTATATTTAAAAATGAGAAAAAGGATAAATATATTTGAACTATCGTAATAGTATGCATATACCCTCGTCATGCTTCTGGGACATTGGTGCCCTTGCCGTCCAAAAACTAAAGTATATATGCATTTCACTCTAACAGAAGACAAAATAGGGACATGTGACACAATCTTATCTGTCGATCCGATTTTTAATAAATGTCAGATCGATGGATAAGATTATGACATGTGTATGTCTGTTAGTGTAAAGGGTATATATGCTCTAGTTTTTTAACGTCAGGGGCACCAATGTCCCAAAAATATGACGGAGGGCATCTGCATACCATTTACGATAGTTTGAAATATATTTGTCACTTTTCAATGTATCTGATATAAAAATATATGTATCTACTAGTATATCTAATTTGAAAATTGGTACAAAACTACTAATCAAAAGGACAATATCTAATTATTTCATAACTATTTGTGAAATTAGGTTGTTTCCAAAAGAAAAAGAAAGAAGAAAATTAGTAGAATAATGTCCAAAATCTTGAATTATATGAGCACATTGATGAACCCCACAACTATCTCTCGCCATTTTTCGGCTGCAGGTACTTTTCTTCTCCGATTGCTACCTAATTTCTTGTCGTATCTGCAAAATTATGTGCTCTTGCTATTAATATGTACTTATTTGTTGAGCTGAAATGCTGAATTTGGGATTTTTTTTTTCTGTACTTGAGTTGCATTTCATGGCAAACTGCTCTAAATCTTCAAGCTTTGTGTTGATTACATTGTTGTTTCTTTTCATTTTTTGGGTTTCCTTCTTCAATTTTTTTCACTTAAGTTGTTCTTTTTCTGGGTTTATGAATGTGTTGAAGACCCAAAATAAGTTGGTTATTTCTAGCTTATACGGGCGTCCACGGTATATGTATATTCTTTTTGAAATTGAGCATAGCTCATTCAATTATCACTATTATTGTCTTTTATTTTGATTTTTTCTGGGATTGGTACTAAAAAAAATTGGAATTAGCTACGAACTTAGATAGCTATTTCACTCGTAGCTAATGGAAATCTGTCGCTAAATAGGATTAGTCACATATTTTTCTGTTTAGCTACAAAATTTGTCCGTTGCTAAATTCAGATTTTTAATAGTTTCTTTTGAAAAATTAGCTCCTTTCTAATTATGAGATAATGGTAAAAAATCACACACTTGAAGTATAACTTTTTTGAGGTAGGAAATTTAAATAATTAGCTCGTTTCGAGATGTGTTTTGATAAATAGGTGGTGATAGTTCAGGTAGGAAATGCAAATACATTATAGTTCAGGTAGGAAGCATGAGAAAAAAGTGATACTTTAGGTGTGTTTTTTTACTATTATCTCTAATAGTATTTATTTTCTTTTTTCACCCTTCAATTTCAATATATGTGCTTCTTCAAAAAAACTTTACTTCTGTTTGATCAATTTAATACAGTGAGGAAAGGAGAGTACTAACAAGTACCACAACGCTTGTCAAAATGAAGAGTAGCAATCAGACTTGGGATCCATTGGTGGAGGAGTTCACTTTTGCAGCAAATTCGGCTCCATTCAGTAATTGTCATGCTTCGACAATTGTTGAGGTTGTGATAAATTTTAGTCGTGGATCAGTGATTAGCTAGATTGACTGAGAATATAGCTTATATTGTTTTTCATTAACTGATTGATTGAGATTGTGACTGATTTGGTTCTTATAAAGGTGAATAAGGATCATTTCTTGGTTGCTTATTTCGGTGGTACAGTAGAGGGAGCTCCCGATGTGAAAATTTGGGTACAAACTTTTAAGGTAATAAACATCCTGTACAACTTAGCTTGAGTTCTCTAACTTGTTGGTGGTTTATCGTGTTTCCTTCGTATCAGATATTGTATGCTTTTTTACTTACAAACCAATTACTGATTTCGAGTTTATAGTTCGTTTATATCAGCTAAGTCATTTTCAGAACATACAATTGTCCTTTCATAAAGAGCATTACAAACTTATTCATACGCCAAGCTCCATATGACTTATCTTTTTAAATCTACTATGGGAAAATGAAACTGAAAACATGAAACATTTTGAGCAGGATGGCCATTGGACTGCTCCTGTTATTGCCGATGAACAATTTCATGTTCCAATGTGGAATCCTGTACTGTTTAAGCTTCCTTCCAGTGAAATACTCTTATTCTATAAAATCGGGCAAGAGGTACAAAAGTAAGTATATTCAAGCTTCCTTTTAATCTAGTTAAATTATACTCCCTCCGTCCCATTTTATATGATGTACTTTGATTTGGCACAAACTTTAAGAAAAATGGAAAGACTTTTAAAACTTGTGGTCCAAAATGAATGATAGAAATTTGTGTGGTTGTAAATCATTTCATTAAGGGTAAAAAAG
>JAJOOO010021364.1:0-23849 GCA_029582685.1 Solanum piurae
CCCATTAAATTAAACCACAACCACTAGGTGAAATCACCATTAAAATACATCTAACCTATCAGCAAGCAAGACCCAACAATAATATCAACACATATTTGTTAAATCACACCCCAAGAATGAGGGTTTTTAGCCACACATCAAGAGATAGAGATTTATACCTTCAATGATGTTGAAATCAAATGGGTATAGAGAAATAAATCTTGATTTAAGCAAAGAAAGAAGAATCCAAGAGACCCACTTCCATATTGGAAGAGATGAAACCCTCTTCTTCTTCAAGTCTTCAAACCCTTACAAACTTGAGAGTAAAATAAAAAATAGTACTAAGTCCAAAAGCTGATAAAAATATAATAATAAAATTTGATACTAAGCTATAATTTTCTACGAGTATTTATAGTTTTCAAAAATCTGTGTTGCGGCGTATCACTCGGTGACATTAGTCAAAATCGCCGAACAATTCGGCGATTCGCCCTTTGGTGTAGTTCATCGCCATCTTGCACCATCCTTCGGCATTGTCGTGCTCTGGATCATTGGGCGACATAGTACTGCTTCGCGGACCTTTTCGGCGATCCGCCGACTGCTCCATTTTTCCGCCGACTTGATCATTTCCTTCAGGATTCAGCACACTGGAACAAAAGGCAAAGTGAGACCCTTCGGCGATCCTCAAGCCTTCATTTTCTTGTTCTTTTCAGCCTTTTCGTTCCTTTTTGCGAAGTAGTGTCCATGCATTCCTTCAAACTTCAAATATCTGAAACTTAAAGGTTTTCATTAGATATTGAGATAATATAAGCATTTGAGGACAATATTTCTATTAAAATAAAGCCTAAATGAGTCCAATTTGTGGACTCATCAACACCCCCAACTTAAACTTTTATTTGTCCTCAAGAAAACTCAAGTTCAACTGTTCAAAAAGGGTGTCTCAAACAGTGCTACATAAGACTCAATCATGAATGTACACAACAAGACTTCAAACTACTTATGTGAAGATTCAATTGTGTACTCAAAGGTTCAAGTTGTGACACACCATTACCAAAGATTCTCAAGCTCACAATACTTTGTACTAATGTAAGTTCAAGCTCAACGAAAGTATCTAAATGCCCTCACACAAAGAATGATTCCATATTTACACACAGAGGCTAATCAATCTAAGATCAGGAATCAGATGCAATGCTCACACTCAAAAAGAAGAACACAATGCATGTTTTCACCCATAGTTTACCCTTATTTTCCAATCGACTTTTGATTCGGCTTACTCAAGATCAAAAAGGTCTTTTCAAGGCTTGTAATGGGGCTGAGTGCAAAGGTATGGTCATTTAGGCTCAGTGACTTCTTCATCCTCGTGAGATGTGGTGTTCTCAAAACGTCATTTTCCTTTCCCTTGTCACTTTTTCTTCTAGTGCTTCGAAGTCATCCTTTCATTCACTCTCCATGTATTGGTTGGAAACTCAGTTCCTTTTGCACCTTTATTCAAAAATTATATATATATACATTCTCTCTTTCTTCTTTTTTTCTTTATTTTTAGAAGGGTTTCCATTTTGTTTTGCAATACCATGGGTTAGAGAGACTTTTTCTTGCACTTATTGGCCTAAGTTGGCTATTCGCTAAACCACAAATCAAGAGGATTATAGGTAGTGGGTCAAGTAAGGTCTAAGGTTCATCAAGTTTCTTCCAAAGGAGGGTAAGGCTCAAGGGGTGTTCAAAAGGGTTTCACACGCTCATGGGGAGGCCACAAAAGAGGTCTATGTCAAATTTGTCTTACACTTTTTAAAGTTGCCTAAGATCCTCTCAAGAGTACACCTTTCTAAATCAATCAGACTAACGGGGTAAATTCTAGGTTTATTCATGCATGTTTCAAAGTAAGCTAATCACACAAGGCATCGACACTTAAGTCAAACAAGACTACATACTTTCGCTAGTGTGCAATGGTCATTACAAGAGAATCAATTCGATAAATGGCTAATCACAACAAGATGCAAAGAGTTCACATATTGTCTATGCAACTTCATTTGGTCTCGTCATAGCCGCACATTCATGTTCGTTCGATTGAGAGCACTATTTAGGTCATCAGTATTGATCGGAACCGAGACTTAAATTTTGCAAAAGAACAGCCACTTTCAACACAAGCGGTGGCAAAAAAATTCGGAAAAAAATAAAAATAAATTTGGAAGAGTCAAAATTTGCATCAACTAAAATAAGAAAGAGGAGCCATGAGCTCAAACATCCACGAAAAGCAATATATAACACAATTAAAAACAGACAACCCAGATATACATAAAAACAGCATTCGAAACAATATCAAAGATGTGGACCTCACACCACCACAATAAAAGCCCTTGTCCTCAAATGCAAGTGATAAAATATCCAGCAGTAAAAATAAAGAAACTTAGAGCGGAAGGTAAAGAGGGGGTCCTGTTTATGCATTCGCTTCATCTGCCTATGCATTGGTGTTTGATGCATCAACTTGATATAAAACAATAGCTCCCGAAGTGTTTCCATTCTGGTTCGCATTGTTTTCATTCGCCTTAGCTTCCGTAGCAATGTTAGCCTCACCCATTCTATCCACATCATGAGCCGCCAAAAAAGAATCTATGGTTGTGTAGAATCCACGTCTCCACGGAGGAATGGCAGGATCAATAGGAATTCTCCTTCTGGCCCTAGCTTCCTTGGTATATTTTCTTTTTCTAGCTAGCTCTGCTTTCTTTTCATCTTCTTTACACTAACGTGCTCTTACGTTCTGGGGTGGTTCATTTCTCCCTGCGACTTTTGGTCCAGCCATTTCTGCAAAGACTTCAAATACAAGTTAGACAGTAATTTAAACAGGAGAAGGGAGGGTTCCAAGTACAGAATTTCTTCACCAAACTAGTTGGTGAAGTGCTTATCTAGCTAGGCTATTCGTTGAAAATGATGTACGAATGATACAAGGGCGCAGGCAAAGGGCAAACAAAGGGTCTTTCGGTGAGTCGTCGAGTGCGCTTTGTGATTTAGACTGACCGCCGAAAGCCACAGATTAATTGATACATATAGCATCCAGTCAAAGGGGAAATAAGGACATTAGGTGAACCGCCGAGTAATTCGATGAGTTTTGTTCATCTCGCCGAACAGCCAAACATGTCTATTTTCAACCCATTTCTTTCAAATTTCACCCCTCAACCCAGATAATCCAATTTGGGCTTAAATAACACAATTTCAACGAAAACCCCATAGAAGTTTCACATTTTCCTCCGCGTAAAAATTCAACTCAAAGCACAGTCGAATGGGAGTCCCTCAAATCACGTGAAAGCTACTGAATCATAATCAATAATACATACAATCCCAGTAACTCAAAGACCCAACAGAGATTTTATACTATCAATCATTATGCAAATGAGTAAAAATTTTGATAAAATAACTGAGGAGTTCGATTACCAACCTTTGGTGCTGAATTAGATTGTACTGACGTGCTAGGGAGCAATGCGATTAAAATCCACGCACAATTTGACACTTAAAATACTTTAAAATTGCAAGAAATATAAAGCTAAAGTGTAGGTGTGAGTTTGATAGGATGAAAAACTGAGAGGAAATTAATGAAGTGGACTTTTTAAACATGTGGCTTGCAAAACCGTTCAGTTACCACCCATTCGGCGACGTTAGTCAAGCTCGCCTACGCACTCGGCGGAGCGCCAATTTTTTAGTTCCTTCGCCGATATTTACAGAACCTCTAGCTTACGGGGATTCAATCAGCCGTTTTCCTTGTGATCACAGACATGGTCGGCGGTTCGCCAATAATTTCCAAAACTCGCCGAGTTTTACAAACTCCAATGTTGATGATGTCTTGAGTCAAACGGCAGATAAGATCGGATTCGTCCACCTCTTCAGCAACTCACCAACTAAATCTATTGTTTGCCAATCTGCGCTTTTCGTTCACTCTCCACACTTTTGTCTGCACAATCAACACACCATTATTTTATCAAAGCAAAAGAAAACAATAAATGGTTTTGGGTTGCCTCCCAAACAGCGCATTAGTTAATGTCGTGGCACGACACAAGTTTACCTTTAAACCTCATTCTTGGGGTTAGCCATAGTATCACTCAACAAAACCGCTGGCTATCTTGGATTTAGGTGAGATGAGATATGACCCATCTCGGTCTCTAACTGCTTGATTGGAACTGAATGAGAGGTAACGGTCTGGCTAAGGGTAGACACATCTAATTTCATGCCTTTTAGCATTTTGTCTGACCTTTCAACTTTGTTGAGGATGCGCGAGAGCATATTCTCAGACCTACCACCATCTGAATCATTTGGCTTTTGGCACTCATGGGGAGGCACGTATCTGTCCTTCTCCTCATCCTTCCAATTTGGATTACGGTCCCTCCATTCACGATCACAGTCCTTCCAACCTTCGTCTGTAACCCAACCTTGGTTACCTCCCTGCCTTAGGTAATTTGAGCGGTAGCCACCGCCTTGGTTGGCTAGAAAATTTACCTCCTCGTTATACAAGGTTTCAAACTTCATTTTCTCAGTATTTTCTCCACCGAATCCCACAGTGTTTACACCACGGGCACCGGCCCCCTTGACATTTTTGGATAGAATATCAAGCTGCATCATGATATTGGCCATGTTCTGGTCTCTCTCATTGTCTTTTTCAATCTGTTTTTTGGATATCTTAAAAGTGAAAGGGGAGATTTGGTCCTCACGAGTGTACCATGCTCTGTTGATGGTTGTCATTCCATCTAAAATTTGGGTTGATACTGCATACGGCTGCTGCATTAAGCCTCCAGGCGAGAGGTTGTCAGCGACACCTTTGTTTACTGAATCCAAACTCCGGTAAAAGTATTGAAGTAGCACGTTGTTCGGAAAACCGTGGGTTGGGCATTGTAGCACCAACTTTTAAAACCTTAGCCAAGTTTCATGCAGAGGCTCACCTTCTAGACATTTAAAAGTTTGGATGATATCCCGCAGCGACATCATCTTCGAGGGAGGGGAAAATTGCACTTGAAATGCGGTCACCAACTCCTCCCAAGAAGTGATTGATTCATGTGGTAGCTCGGCTAGACACTTGCAAGCCTCTCCCATCAATGAGAAAGGAAATAGCCTTAACCGGACCGACTCCTGAGAGATGTTTTTGAACGAGAATGGTCCACACACATCTATGAAGTTTTGAAGATTCTCGTGAGGATCCTCATGAGCCAGTCCGCTGAAAAGTCCTTTTAGTTGCAAGAGTTGCAACATGGTGCTCGTTATATGGAACGCTGTATTTCCCTCGGCTGGGGGTAAATGGATGGCTCCAACACCTCCCATGAGAAGGGGGCCATTGATGTTGCGCTCTTGGACATCGTTGAGATTTTTGATGTCATCTTGGTGGCCTACTTGGCTACCGTTGCTACCATTAACACTCATGCTTTCTAAATATTCACACAGAAAACAAACAAAACTAAAAATTAGGTAAGTAGACAACAACTAAGAAGAACAAAAATTCTACTAATCTAAAAATTCTCAAGTAACACCACTCCCCGGCAGCGGCGCTGTTTTGGTTGCTTATAGTGACCAACAACACTAACCTACGGTTCGAGTGTCAACGATCGTCGATAATATAGTAACCCAACCAAGGGTTGGGGTCGTGTCCCAAGGGAGCAGTTTTTGAGAATTAATAGAAAAATAAAATTTGGTTCTAACTAGTCATAGCTAAAGACATTAACGATTAAAAATATTGTAAATTAAAGAGGGTGACACAAAAGTGTCAAATATCGATGGGGGGTTTTTGTCACTAGTAAGTAAAAACAACAAAAATCAGAAATAAATCAAGTATGGGGAAGAGTTCTTGGGGTGTGACCGCACTACTAATTGAGATAAATAGTTGGGTACATGCTCTCGATAGGAAATTTGCAAGATAATAGTGACTAGGCTAAGCTTTAGGTGAAAATAAGTTCCCTCTTGGGAAGCTTACCCCGTGTCAAATGTGTTCCTCTCGAACACCCATTTGTCGCATGAAGACCAACCTACGCCTTACCTCACTCACTCTCTCGAGCTGAGTGTTAGGATACGGGACAAGGGCTCACCCTCTCGGGCTGAATCTCATGTCGACCCACTCATTAGGCCATCAGTCTAGTGGTCTTGGTTTCGCGACCTCCCTCTCGGGCAAGACGAAAACACATGGGTGGCTTTGTATTTCCAACTACAAACCCATTAAATTAAACCACAACCACTAGGTGAAATCACCATTAAAATACATCTAACCTATCAGCAAGCAAGACCCAACAATAATATGAACACATATTTGCTAAATCATACCACAATAATGGGGGTTTTTAGCCACACATTAAGAGATAGAGATTTATACCTTCAATGATGTTGAAATCAAATGGGTATAGAGAAATAAGTCTTGATTTAAGCAAAGAAAGAAGAATCCAAGAGACCCACTTCCAAATTGGAAGAGATGAAACCCTCTTCTTCTTCAAGTTTTCAAACCCTTACAAACTTGAGAGTAAAATAAAAAATAGTACTAAGTCCAAAAGCTAATAAAAATATAATACTAAAATATGATAAAAACTGATACTAAGTTATAATTCTCTACGAGTATTTATAGTTTTTAAAAATCTGTGTTGCGGTGGATCACTCGGCGACATTAGTCGGAATCGCCGATCAATTCGGTGATTCGCCTACGGTGTAGTTCATCTCCGTCTTGCACCACCTTCGGAATTGTCGTGCTATGGATCATTGGGCGACATAGTACTGCTTCGCAGACCTTTTCGGCGATCCACCGACTTCTCCTTTTTTACACCGACTTGATCCTTTCCTTCAGGCCTCAGCACACTGAAACAAAAGGCGAAGTGATACCCTTCGGCGATCCTCACGCCTTTATTTTCTTGTTCTTTTCATCCTTTTCGTTCCTTTTTGCGAAGTAGTGTCCATGCATTCCTTCAAACTTCAAATACCTAAAACTTAAAGGTTTTCATCAGATATTGAGATAATATAAGCATTTGAGGACACTATTTCTATGAAAATAAAGCCCTAAATGAGTCCAATTTGTGGACTCATCAGGTATCACAATGATAACTAATACAAATGTTGGAAATGTGACACTTAATGTATTGGGAGAAACAAATGCTAATTTCCAGCAAGATATTGGTGAACAAAACATGTTTGATCCAAGTAACATTTTTGCGAATAATATTGAAGTGATCCAAATGAGTGGAAATATTGGGATGCATTTGTCAATTATGATCCTAGGGATGATCTCTTCCAAAATCCTACATCTCCAAGTGCTACCCTACCTGAACATGGCAGTATGCTTATGCTTCTATTTCATTTCCCTTACTACACTTTATTTATTTGAAATATTAGTTCGATAGAATTGACTTTTCAGACGGTCACTCAGTTATCTCATAAAGTGATATTCTACATATGCAGGTGGTAAAGACATCGAGGGTCCAAATTCAAAGAATAGCAAATTTCCTGATGAATAATCAACATGATTGATGATTCAGTTCTATCAGTTACAAAGTTATTTTCTCAAGTTGAAATTGTTATCTTTAATTTTAATTTCTAGAGACTATTTTTGTTTCGTATGACTTGGATTGCTTGAACTTATGGAAAGTGAAAGGAATGTTTTAGCCAAAATAATAGAATGTATTTGAAATACTCATTTGAACTTGAGATTGTCTCTCTTCCTTTCAAGTTCTATAGCTCTCGTAATATTTGCCTTGCTACAATCTTCTAATTGTTTACACACAGGGTTGATATTATGTCATGGTCTGTCGATCCTTTAATTGTTTACACAGATTATCCTCATACCTATATTGTTAAGTGATCATAATTATAACTAATCGAATGCATTTATGTATCTTCCTGTAACGCACAAGCTCTAATTGAGAAAATATTGTCATATTTTGTCATACAATTGGGATTGAAGATTTGAAGACTTTGATGATAAAAAATTTAACCTTTACTTATTTCTTCGCTTCCTTATTATGTATTGAATGTTTAAGATTGTAGTATATTATTACATTCTTAAATTATGTTTATGAAATTTTTTAATGATTAATGTTTGGATTAAATCTCTTTTTTTGCTTATGTATTGAATGATTTTTATTCTTAATGAAGTGAGTTAAATTGTTTCTTTAATTATTCTTGTCCTTTAATGTTTCTAAAAGGAGTTCACCCTAGGACTTGCTCATTTTCTTTGATTTGAGCTCGAGAGAGAAAAAATGAGGTTGGAAAAGATCAATTAACAAAAATTTAGGATACTAGCCTTCATCTAATACTTCGAGCTAGAAATAAGAGAACTACTCATGTCCTTATTGCTCTTAATTGGGATATAGATATTATCCAAGGCTAAATTTAACATAAAATCACTCTTATATAAATATGTAAAATCATGAAATACATTGGATCGTTACTTTCTTTCTAGGTTTTTTTTGTCAAAAATTCAAAATAGTATTAAGTGTTTGACTTAGAGTAATTGGTGAGAATTCCTTACTTACTTGATTGCATATGTGTTGTTCTGTGTGAAATTTGACTCTGATTCATAGTTGAGTAAATTATATTTCATAAGTTCGGATACATTTTCTCACTTGGAAGAGTGGATTTGGACGTTATTAACCATGACCATTGTTTAGGTAGTAAAAGAAAAAAACTAATAGTTTAGATGTGTTTTAATACAAGATGATTAATTAATATGAGACGGAGAGAGTAGCGTAAATATAAAATTCCCTTCTCACCAAGAATCCTCCTTTATTATTATTTTCCTTTTAGAGGTTAATAATTATTATGTATCCCTAGAATACTTTATTGAAATAATAGTAGATTCGAAAGAAAGCAATTATTCTCCTCTTCCTAAGCAGGACTTATTGAACAAAAATAATTTGAGAAAAAACCACAATTTTAATTATTTTTAGGTGGAATTATATCAAGAAGGAACTATGCTAATTATGGGATTAATCTAAGACCATTAATTGTTACCTGAACACATGGATTCATCATCAGAACAATTGAAACAATAATATTGGGCATGTGAGATGTGTCAAAGAATCTTTAGCCAACTAAGACTAGCGTTAAGTTTTTGGTTATGCATTTAAAGTATTTTTAAATGAGCCGCAATGCGGGAAAGACCGAATTTACCATTTTTGTGTGCTATAGATAACCAAAATCCATGGACTAGCATACGAAAAATGGTAAATTCGGTCTTTTCTGCATTAGAGCTCGTTTGAACTTGAAAATGTGTATATTTATCCCTAGGGACTAACTCACGCCATTAATAAGGTCGTAACAGACATCCATGAAAAATTTTGGCCAAAAATAAGTGGGGATCACGTATCACCAAAATTCCATAGACGATAGCACACGAAAAATGATAAATTTGGTCTTTCCCTCATTGTGGCTTGTTTAAACTTGAAAATGCGGTTGTTTGCCCCTCGGGACAAACTCACACCATTAATAAGGTCGTAACTAAGAATTGAGATAAGAATGGAGATAAAAAATTTAGACTCTAGAAGCCGTATCATCAAAATATTTATGGGCTAACACACAAAAAAATGAAAAAATCGTCTAATTCCTATAAATTGGCCCAAATTCCCAAAATGGACTCTAAAAATTGTCAACGGCACGTACTGCTCCCCCAACTTCCTATTGAGGGTTTTGTAAAGGTTTCGATTAGAAATTGTCTGTAAATATTCATGGGCTTTACACATGAAAAATTGAAAAATTTGCCTAATTTGTTTAAATTGGCCCTTAAATGCCCAAAATGGACTCTAGAAATTGTGAGATTGTACATGTCACGACCCGAGTGTACACCCTGGACGTGGCTGACACTCAAGGACCATTGTTGCTTCCCAAGCGAACCGTCATCCAGGCTGACTACAAGCGGAAGACTAACTTAAGCATGCAATAACTTAAAACTGAATAAAATTTATTGAACTCAATTACAAAATCTTTAACTCAAAAGATTAGCTCTGAATAAAAGAATATATTCAAGTCGCCAGAAATAGGCAACTCAAGTCTTTAAAATATTTAATAAAATAAATGAAATAGACTTCTCAAACTCTATTGTCTATCTATGAAGCCTCTAAATGACAAAGATAGAAGTCGGGACAAGACCCACAACATCCATACGAAACTAAAAAGTAAATGAAATCCTTCGGAAACAAGGAGACTCACCATAGCTAATTGGAACTGCAAGTGGTATCAACGAAACGCCTGTTGATGATCCTGAATACTTGTATTTGCATCATGAAACGGTGCAGGCCAAATGGCTCAGTACATTGAATGTACGAACATGTAAGGGGAAATCTAAAGGATAAACATAAGCTTGAGCAGATGGAAAAGAAACATACTTACATTTCTCAACTCACTCAACTAATGAAACATATTTCAACTCATTAATAAGAGACTCAACTCTGATGAATAGGGTTCAACTTAACAACAAGATACTCAACTCTAGATACTCAACTCAAGATAAAGCAACAATAAAACATGCAATATTTGGAAAGCTTTTAAAACAGTAGATATCAACTCAATGTATTGAAGAATACAATAACAACTCAATTTTGTATATAAAAATACAATATAACTCTGTGGGAGATTCTCTAACCGACAACCATCACTATGAGCTATGTGATGATACAACGTCTAGCCCACGCTCCCAGAACTGTCTTATACTTTGTCGGGTTATAGAACCTACTACTAAGTGGATCCACTAGTGTATGCTAAAAAGCATTAAGGAATCATCTAAAAAGTATGACCCTTTCTACCCGCGTTGACTACATGATTTATGGAGACTTGAGTTATCTGAACTCCTCCCCATATCGGTGCTCAGTACTACTCCCAAAATGTAACTAGCTCATATGTTTAAAAACATAACTCTATCTGTGGTTTGATATTATTACTCAAAAATCTTTCTCTTAAAAGAGATGGTACTAAAACTTCTTATGAAAACTCTTTTGGAAATCGGTGTTTCCTCTCATCTTAAATGTGAAAACATTTACTCTTGGGAATACTTAGTTCCCATATATCATTTTAAAGAAAATGAACTCAGCTCTACTCTTCCTCAAACTCACAGGCTTAAGTTTTAAAACAAGTTTTAAAACAAATGGTAAAAAGACTTCTTAAAATAGGGTTCATGTCGAATTATGGACGTCAACGACTCAATTCAAGGTTTTCAATAACCATGCATAAGACTCAATACTTGAAACTCAACAACTCTGGAACTCAAGGAGTCAATGATACTACTCATCTCAAGAATGCTCGACTCGAAGGGTTCATGCGGAATTATGGGCATGAACTACTCAACTCAAGGGCTCAATGATACTTCTCATCTCAAGACTGCTCGACTCATAGGGTTCATGCGGAATTATGGGCATTAACTACTCAACTCAAGGACCTTCATGGGTAACATGTAGTAGCCCCATAATTAGGAATATAATCCCAAAATAATTAGGAACTCAATACTCAAGACTTAGAACTTGAAGATACTACTCCTCTCAAAGATACTCAACTGATGGAGTTCATGCAAAATTTATGGGCATGAACGACTCGACTCAAGGGTCTAAATAACAATATGGAATTCAGGTTACGACTCTTCTCATTCTCATACTTACTTTCTCAAAACTTATCTCAAATCGATAATTGATCTCAAAGGATTCACAATTGAACTCAAAGACTTTCTTGAACTCTACTCTTAACTCTTTCTTGAATTTGAATTATGAATTCAAGATTTAGGATTCATGATATGAAGGATCTTGATGATAGTGTAGACTCATGAATATATTCTCCTCACTCTCATGCTCACTTACTTGAGTCTTGAAACAAATTATTAAAAATTGTAGAAGACTCCTCGAAAAGATTCAAAGGGACTTTCTCAAATAACTCTGAAGAAATCTCAAGACTAACTCTTAACTCTTCCTTGAATTTGAATTATATTTAAGGTTATGATATCATGTTATGAATGATCTCTCGATGTTTAGACGTACCTTAGAGTGTAGAAATCAACTATAAAACATAGGTACGATTCGAGGAAACTCAAACAGAAGGAAGTGGGAAAGGGTAGAGGACCTGGCGACCCTGATGTACTGAGTGGCGCGGCGCCCCACCCCTTTTCCCAGAAAAATTGACAAATTCATTTTCTGACCCTAACTCGCCTAGAATCGAATGGTTTCTTCCCCAATCACTTAGATTCGAATACCCAACCAAAGTACACAAGAATCTACTAAAACCAACTCTTAAAATCCATACGATTATCTCAAGAACTCATCGAAATCCCAACAAAACAAGATTTAGAATGAAATTTCAAGAACACTTATCAAGAACTCATCAAGAGCTTAAATCTTTAAATTTTGAGAATGAAATTACACTGAATAAATCATGATTGGCACGTGGGTGAACAAACCCAAAACTGTAGAAGCTTACACACTTCTTAGGTATCAAACCCTTGGCAAATCCATAACGAAACCTCAAGAACTTGACAAAACCTTAACTTTTCTCCTATTTTCTCCTCTCTTTATTTCTCTTCTTTTCTAGCGTGAATTATGAATGTGTAAACTGAACCAGATCAGTTTAGACCCCTATTTAATTACTCAAAATGAATTAAATCTGATAGGATATGGAAAAGACCAAAATACCCCTCTTAAATCCAGGTAACTTCCTTAAATAGACAGCCTAACTTCAAACATGCATATCTCCCTCATACAAGCTCGAAACTTAGCAAACTTGGCGGCGTTGAAAAGAGGACTCAGAGATCTTTCATTTGATATCTTATGGATCTCCTAACTCATCCTGTACCCAAAGTTATGGTCATTTGAAGTTGACCCACAACTTAAAAGAACTAAAGAATGACTAGAATGAATTCTCTTTAATTTATTTTTGGAACTCAAGGTGCTATATCTAGTGACCTGACCTTAATACTTAAGAAATTTTAAATTTCTTGGTAAAATCCTACTCATAACGAAGGATGGTTCGAGTCTTAGTTCAAAAAATTTATGGGGTGTTACAGTACGTACTTCTCTCCCGACTCCCTACAAAGGGTTCCGTAAATGTTTCGCAAAGAAATTGTCTGAAAGTCATATCACCAAAATCTTAATGGGATAACGCACACAAAACACTGAAAAAGTCACCTAATTTCGGTAATTTTCCCTCTAAATGCTCAAAATGAACTCTAAAATTGTCAGACTATACGTACTGCTCACCTAACTCCCTATAGAGGGTTCCGTAAAAATTTCACAAAGAAATCGCCTGAAAGTCATGTCACCAAAATATTCATAGGTTAATACAATGAACTGAGAATATCACCTATTTCCTATAAATTGGCCACTGAATGTCTCGTATTCTTTCATCTCCAGCATATTCTTTCTTAAGATAATTTCAAATTTCTTTTGGTGATGTGAGAGTCATGATTTTCGTGAAAACACTTGTCGAAACAGCAACAAACAAAGTTGCTTTTGCCTCAATGGCTGCTCAATGCTTTTAAAAATAAGATATTCATCTTAGATCCCCAAATTTGAGTGGCCCCATTATTTGGTAATAACGAAATTATTATAAGTCCTTTTTAAGAAAAGAAAAATTGTATTGTCTCTTTCATTTTATTTGTCTTTTTTAGTTTATTTCGAAATATAAAAAAATGTTTCTTTCTCTTTTGTCAAACTTCCAAATGACATGTTTAAGATCACAAGATTAAAAATATTTTGATATATTATATATATAATTTTCCATATATAGCAATTTTTAAATACTTTACTTTCAATAAAGTGAAGGAGGAATACTGGACTTTCCGCATTGGAAGAAGGGATTTGAAAAAAAAATTTGAAAGTGTTTTCATTTGAAGAGAAAAATATCAAAATTAAGCTCGATGTACCTAAAAATGGTTACATTCTTGGAATTAAGCTCGATGTTCCCTATTCTTTCCTTTCCTTTCTTCTCCAACTACACCTAAGGCAGACCATTTTTTCTTAAAGTTGGGACATAGTAGATCAATGGAAAGGAACATGATATATCAGGGAGAACACGTGTTTCATAAATGAAATACACACGTTATTTAGAAAGTAATGAATCAAATTATCAAATTAATCATATTTGTACAATTCATTTTTCTTTGGACTCAGTACCGTCTTCTTACTCCTCTTGTTGGTTTATAAATATTAGATTATGAAAAAAATTGTCAACTTAAATGTTCAATATATTAAAAAAAAATTATTATTGTTTGAACATTACTTTGTCGCATGAGATTATATATTAAATACAATATTAATAATATATACACATAGACAAAACTATACCAGGATAAACAAAATATAAAGTTTAATCAACTGAGAAAATGTGATATCAACTCAATAAACGATGTACAACTATAAATTGTAATAGTGATTGAAGAATATAATAATGCTACAAAAGAAATATTATATTCACCCTAGTATAAAGTTTAATCGTCATATTTGTAGCTCATATGATATCACTCATTTTGACCTCGATAAACAAGTATCATATAACAATTCACATTGACCATTTACAAAAGTTTGCACTTCATTTTTTTAAATATTTAATTACTTATTCAAAATTATATTTTAATATAATTAATATTATTTTACAACAATTATATTACACTCAATATATGAAGCTATTCATGGAAAGCACTTCGTATGAAGCTCTTTATGGAAAGCATCGTAGATATCCATTTGGCTGGTTCATACCAATGGATGTAGAATAATTGGGCCCTGCTGACACCTAATATGGCACTTGTGACTGATTATGTCTATTTTGAATAACAGAGTAGTAACTTTACTTCTTGACAAAGCACATCAGAACCATGTAACTGGAATTGACATGCTAGTTGATCCAAATTTTATTTATATACTATCTTGTTCATTTAGCAACTATTGACATTTCACTATTTCATATAAGAACAGAAATGTAGTTTCAAGAACATAAATCATTCAGCAATCTGTACATCGACCTCCTACAAGCAAGGAGCGGCAGAAAAGAATGATGCCCATTCATGGCGTCCTCAATATTGACTTTATGTTCTGAGAAATTTTAAGGATACATCACTCAGACGAGTAAACTCATTTGACAGAACATAAACCAATGCTATCTATTGTGCATTATCTCTACCTATACCACACATAATGAAAGCACCACGGCAATGTGTCTCCTTCAGACAGATACCAAGCCTTCAGGAAGCGAGTCATTGGTGTTCTCTGGTGATATAAATCTACGACAAGCATAGAGTACAGCAGAATGGAATGCCGTTGTGTTCTCCATAAATACAAAGTGACCAGCCTGCAAGATAGAGAAGGGTTTTGTCAGTAACTGGGGATTATCCCTGGCGCTTCACTTTATACTACTATGTAGTTTCGGGAAACAATAATTAGAAGTAAGATTATTTTCTAAAGAGGGGCAGGAAAAGGGAAAGAAAGAGAGAACCTGAGGGACCCTAATGATTTCACATGGAACCTTCATATTCTTCCTTGCCTGTTGCGCTCCTTGGTAATTCATCCAATCTTCATGTCCATATATGAAAGCTGTTGGCACCTTCCAATCTGGTGCTCTGTGAAGATAAGAAGTCCGAGATATTAGTAGAGAATCGCAGCTAAAATTCTCATCAAGGTTTAGAGAGTCAAGTTACTTGACAATTTAACATCATGTACCCCTAGCTAGTTCTATTTTGACTGGAATATCTAAGAGGCTTCTGAAATCCCAAAGCCACATAAGAATAATGTTATTTCAAGATTTATTAAATAACTTTGTTCATAGGGAGGAGCATGGTGTGTAAACATCCCAGACTGCGTAGAACGTACCAAGGGCAGAAATGGTTCATTAAAAAAAATGGTCCACTAGAATTTCAAGGAATTCACAGCAAGAATGGAAGTCAAAATCCAGGTACTATTGGGTCAATATGTCCTGAATCCAGGCATAATTTGTTGGCGTTGGACATGCGATTTGGCCATGAAAATTGTGAAATATGAAACAAGTGGTTTTTGTTCTCAAAGTGAAAAATGGCATTTGGAAATTGGAGTTGTGTTCCGACATGAATACAAATTGGAGTTGTTTTTGGACTTCTGTGAGTGATTTGGAGTGAAAAAAGTAAAACAACTTTCTGGTGTTTTTCAAATTCCGGAATTCAACTTGTGAAGTGTCGAGTTGAATTCTGGAATTTTCTGAAATTTTATGGCCAAACATGATTCCCTGAATTCAACTCTGAAGAAGTAAAAATATTCATGGTCACACGGCCACTAAATGCTTCATAGCATAAAAGAGGTCAAATGCTTACAGACACGTTAAATAACAGGTATCAAGTAATGGGAACGCCATCCATCAGCAGAATACTACAACATTCTTTACATATTTTGTTTGAGCTTTACTAACTTTTATGATCTCATCCTACAGACTATTAACTACACACAGAGAATACCATGCCAAATCATCTTGGTTACCGAAATATACTTATTCCATCAAACAAATGAAATAATTCTCCCTGGCATTTAACTTTACCGCAATGAATAAATCAATCAACTACATCTCACTCCTAAACTAGCTATCGACTATACCTATTCCTCTCATATCAAGCCTACTTTATTCCAATATAAAATAATTTGTATTTCAAGGGATACTTGAGGTTCTCTAGATCTCATATTTCCACTAGGACATAAATGTCTCTTAAACAGAATAAGAAAGACTCCTGGCGCATATAGGACCGAGCGAAATGTAACAACAACCGAACATGATTTTACAAGTTGGTATAGCCTAGATAGATGTTTCACTTCAATTGTGTTATGTTCCTAAGCTAAGACCTGCACTGACTCAGAGAGAGATATAGGTCTTCGGTAACTTTTCTCAATGTGATTTTAGGACTACCTTGACCTCTATTATCAGTTTCATTCGCTGTATTATAGCACCTACAATGCCAGTTCATATAGAGGTCTAAACAGGAGATGAAGATCAATTTAACACAGTCAAAGATTAAAATATCAAATATCACAAAAAGTATTATTTAGTTTATAATGGTTGTATGCTAGTCATCATGACCAGTTCAAGAATTTCCTTTTCTTTAAACGACAAGAAGGTGAGGGCTCCTAGCAATGGCAAATTAGTATACAATTGCAAATAATTACTTATTAAACCACATCAGTCCAGCCAATTTTTGAATGCTTAAAATTACAATGCCTGGGAATCAGACAACGTTATTTACTACATCTTCATGGCCCTCATCCTTTTTGGAGGATAAATTCCCATGTAGTTGAGGCTCTTACTTACATTTTTAGTTGCTTGAATTACCTGCATAACTGGACCATCCAATTCTTTTACTCATTTACATTCTAAAGTCTGTCTACACAGTGCAAATTCAATTGAATTAGCATTCTAAAAATAAGCTGAGGAATAGTTCTTATTAGCTTCCGAGAAGACCTTATTGCAAAGATGTGAAGGCAAGCTCCATCTTACTGCATCAATTGTAATGCCGAAGAGTTCATGCAGTCTTCCATTTAGTTCCCTCATTCCCACCCTCTTAAGTGAAAAACGGACTATTGAGTGGCATCTATTGTCTTAAACATTTTCTCTCTTTATGTTTTTCCCCTTCCTGCAGGTACAGTATAAATTACTGCCGCGCTGCTGATTGAGAAGAAACAGAGAACCCATGCATCAAATCACTCATGATCTGTGCTTGCAACTAAATTGATACATCTCATATCACATGTAAATAAGTGGGGAATCCAAGTTCTACCTCTATAATTTTAACGAGAGCCTCATATTCCAGCAAAGTGTGGCAAGAAGAAGCCATTATAGCAGCATTATAAGAACAGAAACTGAACAATACTAAACGGATTCAGAGCTAGACACTGTAAGGATCTACAGTACCAGGAATCTTAGGTTTTCAGCATTTTATTCAGTAACTCAGTAATAAACATTAGCATGCATATGCATGTGTTCTTTTGTGTGAAGAGAAAGAGATGGGGGTGGGGAAGAGGGAGTGGGAGAGGGAAAAAGAGACAGAGAGTGGGTATATCACCTGTATAAAAGAGGACTCTTGGCAAATGCTCCAAAGGAAAATATATATTTTAAGCATAGCTCTCCACTAGGTTTTGCAGCCAAAGTGTGATATACATAATCTTCCATAAAACAAACAATCGATATTAGAAACTTAAGATGTGCAATGTATACAACCATCAAGAGAAATAAAAAAACAATGCCAATACATAAGATTTGCAACGTACCTGAGAGTAGTCTGGACGACTCCTCAGTCAAATCATCTCCATTAGAATATGCAGTAAATCTAGCATTTGTGTATTTGCGAACAAGGTCTGGACCCCATGGGCCTAATCCTCTGCATTATTTAAATTGCCAGCAATATTAGCACTTTTCAGATAAATAAGGCCATGTATACAAAATTCTTTCAGAACTACTAGGCCAGTTAAAACCTCAATCAAGGAAAGGATCCCGGACAGCTACAGGGAGCATCTTAGAGCCACAAAAAGAAGTCAATATACAAGATAAAGTATCAATTATCAAGTATATGAGTAGTACCAACTCTACAAGTCAGTAAATATGCACAGGCATCAACATGTATGATTTTTCAAAAATCTAGAATATGAAACAACCACCTTTGGAATCAATCTTTTTTGTCAAATCATTGACAAATACCGGGTATCTTGTCTTAAAAGAAATGTCTCTAGCACTTAATAACTCTTTTGGTTACTGAACACCTACAGGATTATGAGAGAGTGAGGCAGAGGGAAAGATTAGCAACCACAGCCCACAAGGGTACCCTTACTTATAAAAGGCATTTTTCAGGACAACGGCAGTCTTTTCTTTTCATAAATTAAAAAAAATATGTATGGCTCATGTATCACGTAAAATCCAAACGCATGATGAATAGCTTAATTTTACAGATAACTATGATAAATCAAAGAAAGAGAAGGTTAGTCCCTTCATTTCCTATTTACATACTATGATGAAAAGTTACCCTGTTATCCCAACCAAACATCTTTTTAAAGGGGAGAAAGAAAAGGTTTGATATCTTTTTTTTTATTTTTGCGCTAGACATTTTGTGTTACGTACAATGTAGTGGATTCATCTAGATGATGCCAACTAATTTCGGATAGAGGCATGATTAAGTGCTTGATGTCTTACATTTGCTTTCAAACTTTGGGAATGTGTGAACCATTCAAGGAAAGGTGACAACTAAATTAAGACGAAGCAAACCATCGAGTGGGACAGTAGTTAAGATTAGATAGCTAAGAAACCAAAAGAGTATATTGAATCCACCTGTCAGTATCTTATATAGGTTCCCTCAGGTCCTTTATCATGCATTCCTCGAAAAACATTGACACCCAGGCAAAGCATTTGCAACAGAAGTACACATGCTCGCCATATGATCATATCATTCGAAGAAGGGGAACAAAGGAGAAATGAATCATAAACATTTTAGGCGTTAGTCTTAAAATGAATAATGTTCGCCGAGTAAAGTAAAAGCTTGCACTAACCAGAGGCTACAGTGAGAAGAAGGAACAAATGGGAAAAAACAGACATATCAAGAGTATCACTGTAAATGTTTGTATAATGCAGTAAAACATGCAAAATAAATGTCCAGCAGCATGTTAGACTAGAGAAGAAGTGTTTAGAAAAGCATCTACCTGATAACTTTCATCGGGGTAAAATTAGACTCCCACAGATGATTCAACACAGCTCCCTTCCAAGTTGCTCTGAACTGGGTCATCCGCTCAGACATATGTTCAGTTTGTGATGTAAATCCGGCTGGTCCTACCAGAATCAACTGCTGAACATGCTCAGGATGCTACAAGAGAAATAGAATTGTTTAATCAGCAGTAAAATTTACATGACCATATACATTAAACTATAATTTCACATTTCTATGAATTTCTTATTTTTCTGAAAAATTGAGTTCTATGAAAATTGATCACCTTGAGAGCATATTTGGCAGCGACATACCCTCCAAAAGAGTGCCCAAGCAAAATAAAGTTGCTAAGATTTTTGGCTTTGCGCCACTCCTCAAAGGAATCGATAAACCAATTTTCAGTCTCTGCATTAGAAAAGATGCCTCTTTCAGAACAAAATTGTACAGTAAATAAGCCGCAGATATGGTATCTTCCAAATGAATAAAGGTACTCAAATGTGTAATCAACTTGTAAGACTAACCTTCGGTACTTTTGCATATGAAGTCAGGCCTGCTTGATCCACCCCAGCTGCATAATACATTAGCCAGTCAGAGGACTACCAGTATGCTCATTTGTCTCTTTCGTTCTTTATATTCTACATAAAAGAGACATCTATTGGAAGACTTTCACCACTCCTTTCGTTCTACTTTAGGACTTTTTTTTTTTTTTTTTGAAACTGGCAAGGTTGAATTCTTCGGCATTAAGGGTATGCTGGCTACCTTCAGAAAAGGGATAATTACAGACTTCCTATCAAATCTATAATCTGGTCTATATCATCTATACAAAGTTGTTTACACCCAAAAAGTAGAGATACTATACAATTCCATTTAACTTTGTGGTAGGACTTATAACAGCAGCTCTTGAAGCTACTGCTAACTAAAGAAAGTAAAAGGAAGCAACGCATAGTCAATTAGACCGGTAAGCCTCCACAAACTTCCCAGGAGAATAAATAAGTGTCAATGTCACAACACAGATACATCGTTTTTTTTTTGTTACCATTCTCAAAAATAGGTCTATTTTACAAAGGTTGACACAGAAAGCCTTCATGTGACACTTATATAAATATTTTCTACATAGAAAGGGCTGAAAATCAACCCTGATAATCTTTTAAAACTTTAAACTTTCTGCACTTACAAGTCAGGTAGTGCCTTGAATAATTTCGTTGCGATCTATTCAGTTTGAGGGCAATGGCACATTGTGTACCTCATTAACTACTAATTAATATAATTTGGCTACAACATTATTGTATCACCCCATAATAACATCACGTAGGTTTCAAATGAAAAATTAGTGACGCTCGAATCATTCTCATTATTAGCCATTCACTGAAGCATCAACTAAACAAAAAAGAAACTAGCACAAAGCTGATCATCCAACAACTACAGCAACTAGCAGGACTAAATGAAGGGATTGCTCAAGTTATAACTCAAGTGAATATGCAAACCAATAAACAGAACTTCACTATGATACACCCAAAGAGAATCTATTTTCAGTTGGTATTTAGCAGGAAAAGTAAATATCTCCATCCAATGAAGATTTGAATGCTTGGTTAAGAGTATATTGTCCAACTAAATTGACCCAAATGTGTCCCAAAGTATACATTTATGCGCAATAACCTATAATTAGAAGACAATTTCACTTTCAGTATATCTTAGTTATTGCAACTTACCAAACAATTAAACATCTAGAATCAAAAAGTCATTAAATTTACTCTTCTATATCACTTCACATATATGGGGTAAGTACCACTATAGAATGTTTCAAGAGGGAGGAAAACATCTGTATGAAATTACGAATGTGCTCATAAATTTACACATAATATATACTCACCCAAGCTGATCAATAGCAATTACTTTGAAATGCTTTGCAAGGGCATCAAAATTCCGAAAGAAGAAACCTTGAGAGGCACCATAACCATGGACCATAACAAGAGTAGGAGAACCCTCTTTGCTGTCGAAAGTAACAGTATTGATAAATCTCGGTTCATTGCTCACCGATCGAAACCATCTAACTTTTGAACCTGGTGGACCAGACCCAATGTTGACCTGCTCTTGAGTATAAGGAGTCCTAATATTGGACAAAAGGCATAAATCAAGGTGAGCCTCTGAGCATCAATAACCATAAAGTTGCAGTTTTTATTTACGGAAGCAGGCATTCCACAAGATACAAAACCAAGAAACATACAAACTTTCATGATAGATGAAAGAATAGTTTGCCTTAAGGTAACTACATGTTGCCCGACATAAAATAAAATGAAAAATTTGTGCATTACTGACTCTAAAAGCATCCCCAGAGTTTCCACTCACTAAACCAATGAATACAGCAGTTTTTGTAAAAGGAGAAGCGCAAACGAGCAACAAGGTCTTTGGGCTTAAAATGGAAAGAGAAAAGTGAAGCTCACTATTATGTAAAGTAATAGTTACACATATATGAATTAGTACTACAATAATCAAATTACAATTCAAATACTCTCTCAATCTCGACTTATATGTCCTAATTTATGAGACACTTTTCATTTTATCCTTAATGAGATGATTTATAGACATACAAATATTTATGATTTTAGACTAATTTCTTCTTTCATTTTTTAAAGTCCATACCCAGTGAAACACCTTCGAGAGTAATTAATTTCAAGAATCCATTTACAATAATGCTGGTATTGATCTGACTACTCAAAGTTGAGATTTAAATAATTGAATGTTTCTTATTGTGACCACTTTGAGTTGCACTCTTAGAAATGCACATCTATCTAAAGCATATGGTTTCATCTGTGACCCCTGAATTCACCTTACTTGATCACTTTTAATAACGCTGAAATGCAGTAGTATAAAATATCATTTACCATGACAACAATTCTTTTAAGTACGATAGGTAACACATCCAATCAAATTAGCTACATGATTGACTAATT
Source organism: Solanum piurae (assembly GCA_029582685.1). Classification (NCBI taxonomy): domain Eukaryota; kingdom Viridiplantae; phylum Streptophyta; class Magnoliopsida; order Solanales; family Solanaceae; genus Solanum; species Solanum piurae. The sequence continues at coordinate 22,540 of JAJOOO010021364.1, forward strand.
AGAAAATGGTTGAGCGCAGTCTAACTACCATAAATACTGAAGAGAGAAATGGATAATTATGAGTTATTTTCCACAGAGCTGGGCAAACTAGGTTACACGCACTCTGACTAATCTAGTAGTTAAACATTCTATATCCAAGCAGATGAAGTTGGTGTGAACCTATAGCCTGAAGCACGCTAAGTGCTGTAGCATGAATTATGTGCAGTGTTTTCTCCTACATGACCATTGACCACCACTCAGCTATGTGGTTGGAACAAGAAAAAGACTTAAGAGAACAATTGAATGTGATTGAGGCATATACATGAATAAATTTAAACAGAAAATATCAGAGGATTCGGGAATACACAAATAAGTAAGAATTACCTAACAAGAGAAAGAAGACGTTTTTCAGCAGCGATGATGTGGTCAGTAGATGTAGGTATCCAACGAAGAGAAGAGGGCCAAAATGACCACCGTTTTGCTCCGGCAGCTGTTGTATCGGCGGCTGATGAATTGATTTGTTCCGCCATTTTTACCAATGAATTCGATAACCTCCTTAGTCCGATGCTCATGCGATTGATGCAACAGATAATTAATTTCCCCTTTTGTCGCTGAAGTCCCCAAAATATAGGCGTATGTGCTAGATAGAGTGTTCTCCAAGTTCTCTACTGCCGTTCCAAGAAACTTAACCTCATTCTCTCCTTCGCCAGTTTCATATTTTAGTACTCCATTTGACAATCAAATTGTATCATATTAGATTTCAATTCCAGCGATGCAAAAACGTAGGCAGTGACGTGGGCGGAGCAACTCCAACCGCATATTCCATATTCCAACCATCACCTTTGCTTCTTCCCCTAATTTAGTCAACTATTCCAACTAGGGGTGGGCGTTCGGTTCTTCGATTCGGTTTAATCAAATTTTGATTTGGTTTTTCGGTATTCGGTTTTAAAAAAGTGTGCACCATACTTCAAACCAAACTAGATCGGTTCGATTTGGTTTTTTCTACTTCGGTTCAGTTTAGTTCGGTGTTTTTAAATCGGTTTTTCGGTGTCAACAAAAATAAAGAGAGAATATGATAATGTAATAATTATTATTCACTTCACACTTCAAACTTCAAAGTAACAACTAACCGTCTAACAATAAAAGGTAAGAACATCAATTTGTTGTTCTCACTTCAAAGTAACAACATAAAATGATAAAATCATAAAGTAGAAAGTAGAAACACCAAGTTGCTGCTCAAACTTGAATTAAATTGAGTTTTGTTTAGTTTAGACTTTAGGTCTTTAGGGTTTACTATTTTGTTATTTAGATTTTTGCTATTTAAGTTTAGG
>JAJOOO010021365.1:0-22713 GCA_029582685.1 Solanum piurae
ATATATCATGTACGGATGTATAATTAATGTTTTATGAGTTACAATTAAAATATTTAAAACAAAAATGAAAAGCAAACTGAAGCATACACACTATTTGAGATTGAAAGCATCCTTCTAAAAGATGAATAAAAGTTTGAAAGATATATAAGGGTTGCCACTTCCAGATTCTACATTAATTTGGAATGTAGGGAATCGCCTAACCAATGAAGAGCTAGACTATGACAAAGATGAGCGCAAAATAATCCACCACAAATCGCTCACTCTCTTAAATAGTTGTCAACTATCGGCATATGAAGCAATAATATCATTAGCATGGTCAAAATAGTGTACAATATAACATATTGATGATTCCTAAATTAATTAACTAAGTGAAGGAGTTGTCACCTAGTTATTACAATGAATTAAGGCACCTAAAATTGATTAAATTTTTTGTCAAAAGTCAATTCAATTTCAAGGTATAATAATCATGAGATTCTTGGTAAGGGTTCAACTAATGCAAAGAAAAGATATTAAGTACCCTTTCAGATCTATAAATAATGATTTACTGACCGGACTTAATTAATTAATTAAGCTAAGTGTCAAAATAATATATTACCATGAAAATTAGAGTGTTTGGATAAAAAATATTTTAAACCAAGTACAAAATTGTGTGCCTAAAATAGCTTACATGGGAGAATCCAAGTTTGAATAAGTTATTCCTCATTTATTAAATGCATGAAAACAAAGCTACTGTAAAAGTTTGAAAAAACAGACTATAATAAAATCATTTTTAGGCTTAAAAATCACAGATTCAAAACTTCGTTTTTAGACGGTTTGAGACTAAGAGTCCGTTTGAATTTGGCTTAAAAAAAAAGTTTTTAAGTCAAAAATAAAAAGTTAAACTGAAATGACTTTTAAGTCAAAAAATAAAAAGTAGGGGGAGACCTACTTTTGGTTTCTGACTTATTTTAAGTCATTTTTTACCATGCCAAACACTTCGTAACTTATTTTAAGTCATTTTTGACTTATTTTAAGTTATTTTTTATATTTACCAAACACTTCCAAAAGTAAAAAATTGACTTAAAAGTAAGTTTGACCGACTTTTAAGTCAATCCAAACGGGCTCTAAAAACCTTTAAGTATAGACTCATTTGGACTATGATAAAAAGGAATAATTACCTAACTACACATCATTTATTATCATATTTTCTTATTTTTTCTACTATTTAAAAAAATATCAAAAATCCCTTTTTTTTGCTCTTATCATTCCTTTTTTCAGATACATTAATTTGAAATCTCCTACTCATGATTTTCCTTCCTTGTTTTCACTCCACAAATCTCTCCAGAATTAGTTTCATTAATCCATTTTTGAATTTCAAATTTTGTCTCTTTTCAAATAATGATTTCAAGTTATTCAAGAGGTAGATTTCTTTCAATCACTTCAGCTTTCGATTTCTTTTATTATTATTTTTAAAAAATTTCATCTTAAAAAATTACTGAATCATTTATATGTATCAGTCTTTTCATCTACAAATTTCTAATACATATGAATTCATCTCCCTCTTTTAGTATTGGGCTTACCCAATTTGATTATGAGGATGAAAACTTTTATGAAAATAGATCGAAACAACCCATTAATCAAGAACAATTTGTGAGATCAAGAGAAGTCGAAGAAGGATGCATGCTCGAGTTCTAAATCTACTATTCAAAAACTCCCAAAAAGAAAGAAAAAAGTTGGATTTGTCATTGCACGATCATCACTACCAAACATAGATATTTTCAATGTATCTCGTTTATTTTTATTCTTAAATTAGTCTTTTTTAGTGTTATCATTGATCTGATACATCATTGTTGTAATAGCCTTTATTTTATGCAATGTATCATGTTCATATTTACGGTATTGATACATAACTCTAATGTTGTTGAATCTTCGATTAGTGTTTATCATGTTCAATAAAAATGTACTTGATACATAAACTCTGTGTTATGTATCACACACCAAAAAAATATGCTATTTGGAACAATTACATGTATAATATTTTAAAAATAAAATAAAATATAGTATTTCTCAAATAAAATAAGATACATAAATAATAATGTATCATGCACTAATTTTTTAGGCATGATATGTAAATTTGAATTCATACTAAATGTATCTGATACATAACAATTACCAAACAATAATGTATCGATCTCAAACCTAAAATCTTATGGGAAACACTTTCTTATTTAATGTATCTAGTAGAAAGATAACACTTATCAATTTAAATTGAAAGGATCTTCATGATGTATCTTCTCAAATTTTTTGATAATTTTGAATCAAAATTGAAAGGATCTTCAATGAACTAGGAGAATAATTTTGAAATTCAAAATTTGTAAAATTTTTGAATCAAAACTAAAAGGATGTTCAATGAACTGAGAGAAGAATTTTGAATCTTAAAATTTTCAACAATCTTGAATCAAAATTGAAAGGATCTTCGAAATTGAAGAATTGTTTGTCCAATAAAAATTACATCACTTTTGTATCCTTCATAACTCTCCTCACTTATCCAAAATTTTGACAAAAGTTTTTGAATCAAATCTGACAGGTTTCTTCGATGAATAGGGGGGATGAAGCAATTTAAAAATTTAAATTTCTTCATTCCGTTAGGATTTATCTCTGTATGATTGAAAGTAAGAAGAAACGTAAGAAGATTGAAATATTCATTATGTATCGTATGAAATTTTTGGCTAGTGGATGAAACAGAGAGAACGATGAACAAGAAGAAGAAATTAAATTTTTGAATGTTTTGATTTGTTACACTATATGATTGAATTCTTGACAATAATTTGGAATGGAATAACGCAATTTATGGAATCTTAATTTGATTTTCAGTTATTTTTTCTTAATTAGTGTAACAGATGGTACTATGAGATCTTAATTTGATTTTTCAGTTTTTTTCCCCTTGATAAGTGCAACAGATTGATACATAATGTATCAACAATAATGTATTCGGATCCTTAATTATGTATTCGAAATGCCTAAAATATATGGAATTTGTGTAATTAGAAAAAGAATAGGGATAGAAGGTAATTTAGATTTTACACTATGGAATTTATGTAAGTTATACTAAAAAAATACTTTCATATTATGCACATCACATTATTAAACCAAATGTTTTTAAATGTAGTCTAGACGTTGATAAAAAATCTTGAATATATTATTAGATTAATAAAAACAAAAACAAAGAAATTAGGTGATTATTAGAGCACTAAATTGAGGTCTTCTTTTCAAAAAACAATATAAGCATCATATTATAAATGAGAAATTAGCTACGATCATAGTTAGGAGAATAAACTAAATTGTTATAATTCAATGTTGATCACGAGTCCTAATAGGTAGAAAATAACTAAGAGTTGATTTTGAATCACTCAAGCAAGAAACTATAGATAAATAAGCCATCATAATACATTAAAATGATGAAACATTTCGCCAATTTTCAATGACGGCTCTTCAGTGAACATAAAAGAGAATATGATGGACAATTTTGGATTCTCGGAGTTTTTCCTCGCTCTTCCTCTGTTTGGATGTATTTTAGGAGGGAGCGAGAGAATCAAACGTGAAGGAATGTAAAGCTTTATTTTAATAGTTAAGTCTAATCTATGCAAAGGCTCATATCTATTAAAGCCCAATACGAAAGAAAATGCTAACACAGATAATGAACCTAAAAGTACCCTATTATATATATACCTTACAATTTCATTTTTAAATATCATAGAAAATCAACAACAAGGCGAGCTTCGTTTTAACTGTTAAGTTAAATATGTGAACATACCCACGGTTATTAAATCTCAATACGCAATTAAATACCAACCCATAAATTGAACCTACAACTACCCTATTTTATATTTTTAACAATGCCTTTACCAAGTGTGAATGAAACAGTTATCACTACTCTTCTGAAACACTATATCTCTTTCTAATGGCTATTCGATTACTTATCTCTGAATTGCCTAAGAAACTCACATTTCTTGTACTATCAAAAAACTGTTATCAAATATGGCATATTCACTTCTGTTAGATTTGGATACTATAAGGGATAACTGGTTGGTTAGACTACATTTTATAGGATGTTGAAATTTAAAAGCTACAAGCAAATAAAAGAAAATGATAAGCCTGGACATGATACTTACTGACGAAAAGGTAATAGTCATTTCTTATTAAATTATTATGACATTGTTGGTTTGGTTATTGGGGACGCACTTACAAAATGACATCTATCAGGAAACTTTGATACACGTTGTAATTTGGAAGAATCAAGTCAACAAGTTTCGAGATAAGTTGAGTGTAGACTTTGTGATCATTATCAGGAACTTTAAAGTTATTGAAATTATAGGTGAATACAGACCAGTACAGTCTGACTTAAAAATAACATTCTTGCGAATAACTGACATCCAAAAACTACAGGTTGATACTGTTCATATCCATGTAAATGACTTCCAGTTTATTCAGCCAAACATAATTAACTCAAGGGTCAATAACAACACCGTCCTGTCAGGTATACTTATTCCCATCATTTATGTTTCTCACATTCTTCAACGTATATACTTAATAATCTCCCTCCTAAACTTGTAAATGTGGTCGGATGCTTATATGGAATAGGTGATCAAGCGAGTGTTGGTTCGAAGTGGAAATAACGAGATTTATACATTCTTAATGCTCTTATTCAATAATCTCTTTTAATATTCACTTATATTCATTCACCCCATAGAACAAGCATACTAAATTATTCCCTTATCAATTTCGTACATACCACCGAATTATATTGATTTGTACACTAATAGGTTATATTATTTTTAGCACGAATATGTCTATTAAAGTAAAAATAACATTATGGGAGAAATATGAGGAAGGATATTACCCCTACTTATTCCCCCTAAGTCCGGATCATACATTGTCATATTTACAACAACAACGGTAAAGAAATTCAGAGGTAAATACTATTTAAGACCATATCTATTAATTGATCTGTTAATATTTATAACTCATCGTGATGTTAACCACCACCACAACAATCAAAACATATGTTAATCTTACAATGGACAACATCACCTCATTAATTCATAAATTCACAACTAATTTCGTTCACATAAAAACAATTGAGAGTGCTAATACAAGTAACATACCCATGGAGGAAGCAATGTTTAAAAACAAGATAACTGTTACAGAGTTACTGGATTCGGACTGGAGTTACGACATAGTGCCTTAATAAGGCTTCCTACCTTATGAACAATACAATAATTCAACAAGCTTCTATTTCTTTTTATATATATATATATATATATGAATGATTTACTTTTAAATATGCTAGAAATGCATGATTACACTGCGGGCTTAGATCACTGAAATAGATAACTTCTTTGATTGGTATTATATATCCTGCAACTTATGCTATAAAAATATAGAACCTACCGCGGTGTCTACACATGCCACAAGTGCGAAAGAAAGTGCGACTTTTCGTTGGTTTGGTAAGAAAAAACTTAAAAATGTACCACATGCTTACTTTTAAACAAACACTAATATTTATGGCAAGCACAGGTACAAGATACACATTAATGTAAAAGACAATGATGGGAAGACTACTTTAGTCCTGTTTAATGGGGTGACAGAAAACTTCTTTGATACTTTTGCTTTCAAGTTGGTTAATCGATTGTCCAAAAGTGATACGCATGTACCGTAAAAATTTGAGAGCCTTTGTGGCAAGGAGTTTGTATTCAAACTAAAATTGAGCAACTTCAATTTGAAAGAGAGACTGGAAAATTGTACAATGACAAAAGTGTATGTGCCAGATGAAAAATTGAAATTGCAACACCGTATTAACAAAGATAAAAAAGTGATGTGTCATAGTGTTATTTACATTATAGTACCTATTTCATTTAGAGATACATCATTGACCTCTGAAACAAACCGTTGAATATACACCGGTTTTGATGATTAATATTCATTTTACTCTACAAGGAAAACATAAAATGGAAGATATGCTAGAACCACATGTCCATAATGCAGGAGGTTCACACACAAACGACTCAAAAAAATATTCTGACAAGGGGGAGGGCCCTTCCAGTTGCAACACAAGAGTTTATGCAAGAAAGATGAAGAAGAAAATGAAGCTCTTCATAAACGACGACAGAGATAGTAATAGATACACTAAAATAATGGAAATTAGAGTCTTAGAACCTCTTTTATATGCTATGGACCTTAATATTATTTTAATCAAGTAGTGTAATTTTTTTGTCAGGGTACTTTAGACTTATGAATCCAGTAGTGGATGATTTTATAGCAAATGTTATAGATATCTGTAATTGTTGGGTATTATGTTTCACAATTAAAACTCGCGCTACTAAATGCAGATGTATTTCAAAGGTGTGTATATACGTCTTTTACCATTTTCATAATAGTCTAAATTTTATTAAGCAATTGAATTTCAATAGAGAATGTGAGAACGTAATCTTTTACTCAAATTTAGACTGAAAGTGATCATATAAAAAGCACAGTTCGAGGAGTCCTCCACCAAACTTATCCTTTTTGGCTGCCCCATGGTAAAATAGTTTAGATTTCACATGTTGGTAGGTCATCTTCATACACCACTTTTATTTCATTGATTTGAAGCAACCTCCTATGCTACTAATGCTTAAGAGTTTTTTGTACCATCGCCCAAATTCCTACGTACTTACAAGTTCTCTTTCGTTGTGTTCGACACTATGAGAAAATAAACACAAATGACTCTGAACGATTCACGTATATTATTGTATTAATCTTCTTCGTATATCTATTGTTTCTTATAATTACCTCACACTAATTTCCTCCTAACCCACTACTCCAACACACAATTGTACATTAACGATAAACGCATGGATACAAAACACAATAAATACAAAGTGTTCCACCGTCTCTAGGTTGGTTTCCAGACATTTTATTTTTGGAAATAAGGATTTGTTTAATTCGTTGGATTATTTATCGATAAATTTTAAAATTTCCCCGCGTCTCTAGCGGTAATATAAAATGACAACGCCTATATAAAAAGGCACAACTATTGCCTCTATAAAAATAGGTTGCAATAAGTATTTACAACTGAATACCTTCAGCGAATTAAAATTGTAAGGAAGTACTACAATTCACATCAACTGAAACAAAACGAGGGAAAAATAAATAAACCCGTAATGTATTTAATTGCACCATTATAATAGCAATAAATAACAACAATTATCACCATTCATAATAAAACAGAGACAAACACAAATGTATTCTGAATATAGAATATCAATTAGTATGGTAAATACAATTTATTAACAATATAAAATGAGAACCACAACACATCACTTGTAGGGGCAAAATTACATTCAATACAAAAAAGCACCCAAATGGTGTGTCCTTTTGACTTTCTTAGTACACGACTCTTCACATATGAAAATGAACAGAATTGCCAGTTACTTACTACAACGGCTATTATAATTCGAACAAAACTTATTATTACGACTGAAATAACTGTAATGTCTCATTTCTTGTGAATTTACTTTTAATTGTGGAATAACCATTTTGCCCTTTCTCTTAACGTCTTCATGCTTAGTTTGTGTTTCAGGAATGGTTAGTATGGTTTCCGATGCGATCGGGTGAGTTTTTGGTGATTTTGATCCTTTTTTAGTTGAATTATATTGGTATGGCTGACTTTGGTCAATATTTTGAGTTTCAAGTGTTTGATGGAAATTTCGTCAGTTCCATCACGTTCGAAACTTTGAGTTTGAGCTAGTAAAGTGGTTGGTAAGGTTTCTGAGGCCTTGGGTTGAGTTTTGGGCGTTTGGGTTAGAAGTTGAGTTTTAAGCCTTAAGAGATCTTCGGGAGAGTATTCTGTCATAACGATGGTTTTCAGGAAATTTGATGATTCCATTGAGTCTAGAATATCAAATTTAGTGGGGTAGCATATTTGGTTTATATTTATTGGGTTTTGAATGAATCCCGAGGGTCCGTTCAGAGACTTTCATAAGTTTCACGACCCAAAGTACATCCTAGACGTGACATGGCGTATATGACCCCGAGAGACCCTACACAAGACACTTAGCATGCATAAACAAGATAATAGAATTAAAGAGTTCAAAAGACAGTTTATATCATCAAGAATTTGTCAAAAATGAAGCGGAAGTCCAAATAGTCTCAAAGCGATCTATTACATCAAGAGTGATTGGGATGTAACCTATGCATCACATACAATATCTGAAAAGTAAGGACAATAAATGATAAATGGTTCAGTCCTCAGAACATGAGGACTCACCACTTCTCAATACTACTAACGTGATCTCTAGCCATGAGGATGTGGAATCGGAACGTCAGACCCTATATATGGAAGCATATAGGCAAGAGTATGCGTTAGTACAAAAAATATACCAAGTATTATAGCAATGCATAAAAGTTATCAAATCATGCTAAAAGGACTTTTCATGATATGCAAGGACCAAGTTAAAACATAAGATAAGATATTAGACGCATAATCATGATCATGGTCAATGCAAGTGAAAATCATCTTTAAACACATGTGAGATACTTCTAGAAGTAACCTTAGTTCATCATTATTGTGGGGAGTTAGCCTTAACTGACATAGAGACCATGTGAGCTACAACTTGGTATCTGGTGTCTACCCCACACCTAAAAGGTGTGCCCTTACTTTCCAAGTTAAGAACCATAACTTCTAGCTTAAGTTAATCCACTAGCTAATGTCTATCTAAGACAACCTATGGTGGCACATAGTTTATGGGACACGGGTAATTTCCACTTGTCCAGTCGGTGCTAATCATAATTCCCACGTAATGTCATCAATCATATTCATATTATCTTTAAAGGACATGGGTAATCTTATCTTGTCCTATCGTTATGGGGACATGGGTAATCACCTCTTGTTTTATCATTAGAATAACTCCTAAACCTTGATTCATAGTTTAGTTGAGAAAGCCTTTCAACTCTAAGAATCCTTTATGTGAGAAAACATTTTCACATTCATGTATTGAGTAATATGTGAGAAATCCTTTCACAACAATCAACAACAACAACATTCATGGTTTACTATCAAAACAACTTAGATTATTTTCATAATAACATGCTTATCTTCATAAATTCATCTTTTCATAGTTCAAAATCCACTTTCAATCATCACAGTCTAGAAAATATGGGTTAAGCATGGGTTCATGGAAATTCAAGTTAAAAACATAGAATTATCTCAATTCATGCATAATAGTTCATAAAACAATCAATTGGATCAACATTGAAAGGAACCCATGATATAGAAGAAAACCCTAAACTGAATGGGAGATTTCTAAGTGGTAGATTAGAGTATTTAGGAACCCTATGGAGGAAATATATCCATAGGAGAAGACCATCATACCTTGATGCCAAAAGCTTGCAAGTAATGAAGGATTTGGAGACTTTATCTTCTTCTTCTTCTTCCTTAGAGAGAGAAATATTTGAGAGGATTATTAGTTCAACTTTTGGGAATTTAGGAGAATGAATTTAATTGGGTGTTTTGGTTGTTAAAAATCATTATATATGGCTTTGGGTAGAGAGTAAAACGACATAGTATTTGGTTAAAAACAATTAGGGAAAAACTATGAATCCATATTAAAATAATTGTCGACCCTCACTGACGGTTGATGAGTCAGAGATTTGGACTCATTTAGTTTTTTTTTTTTTTTTTATAGTTTTAGTGTCCTCGAATGCCTAATTTATGCTATAAAATGATGTTAAGACCTTGATTTTCAGGTGTATGAGCTAAGGAGCAAGGTAAGGACACTAACAGGCAAAAATGAGCATATCAAGCTGAAGAAGTGAAGAAAGAAAAGCCTGATGATTGCCAACACCACTCGGCGACTCGCCGAGTGGATCTTCTGCCCGCCTAAAGTTCCAGTGTGCCATACCTGAGGGAAGAGACCAAGGTGGGACAGGAATGGGCAGTCAACGAATCGCCGATCAGTTCCGCGATGACAAGATGGATCGCCCAGAGTTACAGGACTTAAGGATGCTGAGAACCAATGCAAAACGGCGATGAAAGAGAGCAAATGGCGGATTGCCGAACCACTCGACGAGCCCGACTTATCTCGCCTAATGGCCTTTCTGGCCAAATTTTGGCTAACTATTAATTGAATTTTGAACTGTAAATTGAGCATCTAGCTATTATTGGGTAGAGTTTTCTTTTGAGTTTGAGAGTTCCATTGTAGACTTTGAAGATTTTGGAGACTCAATTTTGAGATTTTGCAAGTGGGTTGCTTTAATTCTTCAATTGGGAACATTGGAAAGACTTGGGAGCATTTACCCAGATCATGGCGAATGTTTTTGGTAATCATTTCCCTATTTTATTATGTGTGGCTAAACCCCCAATTCTTTGGGTGTGCTTATGTGATTATGGGTTGAATTATCTTATGGGTATTGATTATTACTAATTTAAATGCTATATTGAAGTGAGTTTAATCATTAGTTGTATTTTAATCTATGAATTGTAGTTGCAAATGTTGTTTTAACTTTGAGTTCTTAGCTTGCTTGAGAAAGAGGTTTTTGAACCAAAGCTTTTGATTAATGGTTTGTAGGTATTGGGTTGACCTGGGTTCAGCTCGAAAGAGTAAATCCTAAACCAAATCCTACCCATCTTGCTCGAGAGAGAGGATGTATGAAGGTTGTGGGATGTTATTATTTGTTAAACTTGTTGATGTTCGAGAGAAATCACTTGAATCGAAGTAGTTGTTCGAGAGAAAGCTATTTCAATCATAGCCCAGCTTACCCACTGACATTTAGCTATTTATTAGTAGTTTTAATTACCCATATAGTGAAATTTGCCTATAATCGATCATATCTCATGAATTCCTCTCTATATTGTTATTTCAGTTTTGTGTGATTATGTTGTAGCTGATAATTGAGAACTAAAAACCGTCATCTGACATTCGTGTCACCCCCTTTTAGACTTGCCAACATGTCTTTTTTTGATATTTCTATTCCTATAGTTGATTAGACCACATTTGTATTTCCTAATTGAATTTGAACACGTACCGCTCCCTGTGGGTTGACCCCAACTCTTCGTTGGGTTTTATACTACTTAACGATCGTTTGCACCTAAAATTGGATGAGGTGTGCTTGAAACGTTAATAAAAATGGTGTCGCTATCGGGGAGTGGTGTTGTTTAAAATTCTCTTATTGAAGTTGAATTGTGATCTCTTTGGTTATAGTTGAATCGACTTACTTAGTTTTTGGTTTTGTGTTGTTTGTGTTAAAACAAAGGAAGAGATGAGCATGAATGGGAGCAATGGTAGCAACGTGGGCCATCAAGACGATATTGGGAACCTTAATGATGTGAATGACCCAATCCAATTGGGTGGTGTTGGTGCAATTCGTCTACCCCCGTTAAGGGTAATGCAGTCTTCCATGTTACGAGCACAATGATGTATCTTCTCCAAATGAAAGGATTATATGGAGGGTTGGCACATGAAGACCCTCATGAGCATATTAGGAACTTCATGGACGTTTGTGGTCCGTTCTCATTAAGAATATATCACAAGAATCAGTCCGTCTCAGGTTGTTCCCATTCTCTTTAATGGGTGAGGCTACAAAATGGTTGGCTGAGTTACCATGGGATTCCATCACTTCATAGGATGAACTTACAACATTCTCTGTGAGATTCTTTCCCCCACCGAAGATGATGACACTTAGAGATAGCATCCAAGGTTTCAAACGCTTGGAGGGTGAGCTTATCCATGAGACGTGGCTGAGATTTAAGAAGCTGTTACTTCAATTCCCGACTCACAAACTTTCAAACAATGTGCTACTACAATACTTCTATAGGAGCCTTGACTCGGTGAACAAAGGAGTTTCTGATCAACTTGTTCTCGGTGGTATAATACAACAGCCCTATGAAGTAGCATCACAACTTCTTGATGGCATGACCAAGATAAACAGAGCATGGTATACTCATGAGGACCAAATGTCTCCTCTCACTTTTAGAATGACAAACGAGCAGATTGAAAAAGATCAAGAGAGGGACCAAAACATGACCAAAATGATGACCCACCTGGATATATTGGCAAAAAATATGATGGGTAGTGGTGCAAAGAGTGTTAATATTGTTGGTGTTGGTGGAGTGAATCCCAAAGAAGCTCATTTTGAAGCACTTTACAATGAGGAAGTGAACATCGCCGACCTGTCTTGAGTTTTGTGAATTTTTACGCTGGTACTTTCGACGAGCCCGATCTGGCTCACCAAAGTGACTCTGCGACTTACCGAACGGTTCGACGAATTATTCTGCAACTAAATTTCTGTATTTTTCTTGAACTTTTTCTAATGTTTTTCTATGTTGTTTTCAGGAATGGATAGAACAAATTTAAATGATAGTGACATGCCACCCTGAAAGCGGGCATGAGGAATCATAATAAATGAGGAAGCAACTGCTTCCAACGCTAATGGCAAGACGCTACCTCTGAAGAGAGGCAAGGGAAAGGGCAAAGCGCCCATAGCCGAGACACCAGAGCACAATTCCGGCAGTGAGGGAGATTTATATGATTCTCAGGCTTCATTCTCTGAGCCTGAGGATGATCAATTATTGCAGGCACGGAGAGCATAGCTTCATTCCAAAGCTCGTCATGATGCTTCTAGGATTCCGGAGCCGACCTCTCTAACTTCAGATTCAGTGCCTCCTCTGGCACATACGGTGGTTCGGGCACCACTAGTACATGGTCCTCCTCCCTGGTTACTCAACCGGTTAAAGGCCGACGGATTGAGGACCATCTTGGAGGAGAAGAGATTGTCCACGGATGGTGTAGTGGACATGCATCCAGTAGTGTGGGACACTCTCCGGTTTTACAGATTCAAGTTCTTCACCAGGCCTCGTGGACCATACATTCCTACATGGGTCCGAGAGTTCTATTCCGCCTAGAGTGACCTAGTGCCTCAAGGGAAGAAAAAGGCTAGTGCCTTCAAACTAGTGGAGTCTGTGATGGTCCGAGGTAGGAAAGTTGGATGCAACAACGATTATATCAACACTGTCTTTAAGAGGGCTATAGATTTCATGCACGATTACCAGAGTATGATTACTACAAAGACTCTGGATGACCTAAAAGGTTGGCTAGCCCCCCTAATTTCTGACACCACTTGATATACCGTGAATTTATGGTACTTTTGATGCATTTCAGTTAGAAGTTGTGTTTGTCTAGGTCTATATTGTGTTAGAAAAAATGTTTTATGTATTATGTTTGCAGGAAATAGGCTTGGAGGTGGTTGATGAAGATTTGGAGCTGAAAAAGTGCAGAAGTACCCACCAACGGAACCACCCACGGACCGTAGGTCCATCGACATGCTGTGGGTGGTCAGTCGTAAGTCCTGGTATGGGAAGTTGAGTTCCAGTACTCAACCCAGGGAGTGCGAGGATGGATCATAGACCAGTCCACAGATCGTGGGTGAGGAATCGTAGGCGGAACATCAGGAAAGTCTGACAAGTGTGGAACCACAAAGTAAGACGACGAACCGTAGGTCGACCCACGGTCTGTTCTGCATGTCCGTCAGTAATGATATGCAAGTTGAAGGTTTGAGTACTTGATGAAAAGTTCTAAGTGTTGAACCACGGAGGGTGACCTATGGACCATAGGTCGACCTATGGTCCGTAGGTCGTATCATCGAGAGAAGCCGCGTCCAGATAACTTATTTCCTTATTTTGTTTCCTTTTTATTTAGGACTTGTCTTCTATTAATAGGAGTTAGAAACCTTGTTTTTGGAGGTTAGACATTTTTGAAATCTCTTAGTTTTTGGTGTTTTTGGGAATTAAACTTGCAAACTTTAGCAATTTGATTTTCGGATTTCATTTTATAAGATTTTAACTTTGAAATTCAATTGAAGATTTTGGGTTTCATCTATACTAAATTTAAGTTCATGAATTCTTTCTTTTTAATTATGAATTATGAACTCTCAAATATGAGTAGCTAAATCCACAACTAGGGTTGTAGAAACCATGAGCAATTAACAAGGTATAAGTAATAATTAAGTAATTCTTGAATAGTATTTATGCATGTATTGTTAATTCTTTCGCTTAGAAGTCTTTTTAACGGTGCGCAATATTTGAACTCGCCTCGTTGCTATATGCCGGACCAAGGATGTAGTTAATGAGAAAATAATTAGCTACATAGATTTAGTGGATGCTATCTAATAGTCTAATGTCAATTGGTGCGAGGGTGAAAACTATACCATACATTGATGTGATGTCTAATATGGGGTAAATGTAAGGGTTAGTAAAGCATACACCCGTAGCCGGACCAAGGTGCGAGGTGAAATTCCCTACTTGGAGGACCAATCATTTAGGGATACCTAACTTACCAACTTTGCATATAAAACACTAGGAAATGATTACTATTATTAGGATCACTGCATTAAGAGCTTGTGGGGAACACATATACCCTAGTTTCTCTCTCATATTGATAACTCAAAGTTTGAATCTTGCTTTCTTGTTACTTAATCAACAATCTGTTACTTGCTTACAAAACCTCCATTTATTTACTTGTCTCAGAAATAGTTTGACTAAATGGATATAATAGTGAGTTAAGTTTAAGTCTGAATCATATTTCTCGTGGGACCTACCAGTTGGGTTCTTTACTTGATAACGATCGCTTATACTTCTTTAGGGAGGTGTAATTTGAGTGCCTATCGAGAAGAATGAATTAAATATAGCTGCTAGGTACTGGTTTGGGTTTATCAGCAACTCGATTATGCCTTCACAAAATGAGTCCATCATCCACCACCCAAAGGCGGCCTGCATTGAGTCTATCATAGCCAGGAAGCGGCTAAATTTGGGGATGATAATTGAGCAGGAGATGGCCATGAGGGCCAAGCGGGGTCAGACATCCCTTATATTCCTGGTATTGATCACAAAATTATGTCCCCGGGTAGGTGTTCCTTGAGTTGAGAAGAGGGATGTAGAGATCACACCCACCTCTTCTATTGACATTCGGCGCATAGAGGCCGAATACATGAGAGATGAGGCTGACAGTAGGAGAGCATCTCCGGTTGACACATCCCCGGAGGTTGATATTAATTCACTACCTGCAGAGGCAGTCTTGCCTTCTTTGACCACTAGGCTTTCAGGTACTATTAGCTTTGCTCCCTCTGAGACTCTGCGTACTTCTGTTGCTTCCCCACTCCCTAGATCTGTTGTTGGTACTACTGCCTTCAGGCTTCCGATCACCCAGTCCATGGTTCTCAAGATGGGGCATCTAGCCTACTCAGCTGATGTGCGTGCCTCCCAGCTAGAGGCCGCAATTCCTGGGATGATCGAGAGAGCTCTTATTGCTGCATTAGGTCCTCTCAGGGCTTCTATTGATACCCTCACAGTGAGAGTTGAGGTTTGTGAGAGAGGGCAGGGTGCTACTGATGCGGTGACGACTTTGAAAGACGACGTTGTTGAGTTGAGGAAGGATGTGGACCATCTGAAGTCTACATACTTTACTTCTTAATTGGGACGACGGAGATCCCAGATGATCCGAGTGTAGAGATTCCAGCCTGTTCTGAGGTGCCTCCGACTACTACCATAGATGAGATTAGGGCTGATGTTGCTACTGATGAGACTGATGCCGAGACAGATGAGAAGTAGCTTGGTGAGCGTGAAGAGGCTGTGTATGAAGATCTGGCGGATCTAGAGGGTGCCATGTTCGAGACAGCTAGACATGCATCATTGAGAGACGTATCCATGGCAGGCTGTAGTAGAGCTAAGGTTGATGAGACACCGGGCATTGATGCCTCAACATATGGAGTGACTGAGATGCAGACATCTCCCCAGGCTTAGCCTGGCAGGATGACTTTTTACCTCCCTCTCTATTGTTATATTGACTATTTTGTTTTAGTTGAATTGGAGGACAACTACTTTTTTTGTTGGGTGGGGGTGAGGTATTTCCATACCTACCTCTTGTGATATTGATTTTGTTTTGTGAATATTGGGATGATTTTGTTAATATATATATATATACATATATATATATATTGTTGTGATCTTGATCTTGCAGATGTTTTAGATTGTGGCCCATTGTTTTGAAGTTTGAACCTAAAATTAAAATATTGCTACCTCTTTTGTGTGTGATTGTGGTTGTTCTTATGTGAATTTGAGTGTCGGCTGTGATCAATACCGATGACTCGGATAGTGCTCTTAATTGAACAAAATGAATGTGCGGCTACGATAAGGGAAACAAAGTTGCATAGGCAATATGTGAAGTTTTAGCATCTCGTTGTGACTAGCCGGTTGTCGAATGAGTCTCTTGTGATGAACATTGCACGCTAGCTAGAAAGCGTGGAGTCTTGTTTGATATTGGTACCAATTCCTTGTGTGATGAGCTTACTTTGAGCATTATGTGTGATGACACCTAGAATTTGCCCCGTTGGTCCGGTTGATTGAGTGATGCAAGCACTTGAAATGATCTTAGGCAAGAATTTTGAAGAGTGAGCCAACTTGACAAGATACCTCTTTTGTGGCCAACCTTGTGGGATGTGTGAACCTTGCTTGGTAACTTTTGAGCCTTAACCCTTTTCTTGGAAGAAACTTGAGCAATTGTGACCTCTCGTTATCCATTCACCCATAACTTTCATCAAGTATGGTTTGTTTGAATAGCCTACTTAGGCCAAAAGCCTAAGTTGGGGGTGTGGTGAAAAGAGAAGGAAAGTCAAGAAGTGTGAAAAATCCCTCTTTGTGTGATTGCTTTGAAAAATATGGAACCCCTCCATGTAAAAAAAATAAGATAAAAGAGAAAAGGAAATGAAAAAAAAAATAGACCAAAAAAGTGGTGAAATAAAGTAGTGAAGATTGCAAAAGAAATGGAGTATCCGGTGGTTCATATATAGTTGAATAATGGGGTGAATTATGAGCATGTTTGAAATGTTAAAGAGAAGGAGAAAAGTGATGTTGAGACCATACTTCATGAAGGTAGAAGGCACTAAGCCTAAATGACCATACCATTACACTCAGTCTTGTTACAAGCCTTGAGAAGACCTTTGTGATCTTGAGTGAGCTGAAACGAATGTTGATTGGAAAATAAGGGCAAACCTATGGGTGAAGTCATGCATGTGTTCATCTTTGTGAGTATGAGAGTTGCATGGGATTCCCGGACTTTAAATTGCTGAAGAATTTTGTGTGAATATGGAATCATCTTTGTTGTGAGGGCATTTGAGTACCTTTGCTAAGCTTGAACTTGTATTTGAAACAAGTATTGTGAACTTGAGCATCTTTGATAATGGTGAGTCACAATTTGAATCTTTGAGTGCACAATTGGGCTTTGTATGTGTAGTTTGAACTTTTTGTGTGCGTTCATGTTGAGTCTTATGCAACACTACTTGAGACAACCTTATTGGAATGCTGATCTTGAGTTTTACTTGAGTACAAGCAAAAGTTTAAGTTGGGGGTATTGATGAGTCTGAGATTTGGACTCATTTAGGGATTTGTTTTGATAGTTTTAGTGTCCTCGAATGCCTAATTTATGCTATATACTGATGTTAAGACCTTGATTTTCAGATATATGATCTAAGGAACAAGGTAAGGACACTAACAGGCAAAAATGAGCATAACAAGCTGAAGAAGTGAAGAAAGGCAAGCTTGGTGATCACCAATTCTACTCGGCGACTCGTTGAGTGGCTCTTCAGCCCGTCTAAAGTTCCACTGTGCCAACCCTGAGGGAAGAGACCAAGTCGGCGAGTGGAATGGGCAGTCAGCGAATCACCGATTAGTTCCACGATGAAAAGATGGATCGACCAAAGTTACAGGACTTAGGGATGCTGAGAACTAATGCAAAACGGCGATGGAAGAGAGCAAAGGGCGGATCTCCAAACCACTCGACTAGCCCGACTTCTCTCGCCTAATGGCCTTACAGGACAAATTTTGGCTAACTATAAATTGAATTTTGAACTGTAAATTGAGCATCTAGCTATCATTGAGTAGAGTTTTCTTTTGAGTTTGAGAGTTTCATTGTAGACTTTGAAGCTTTTGGAGACTCAATTTTGAGATTTTTCAAGTGGGTTGCTTTAATTCTTCAATTGGGACCATTATAAAGACTTGGGAGCATTTACCTAGATAATGGCGATTGTTTTTGGTAATCATTTCCTTATTTTTATGATGTGTGGATAAAACTCCAATTCTTGGGGTGTGATTATGGGTTGAATTAACTTATGGGTATTGATTATTACTAATTTAAATGCTATATTGGAGTGGGTTTAATCATTAGATGTGTTTTAATCTATGAATTGTAGTTGCAAATACAGTTCTAACTTTGAGTTCTTAGCTTGCTTGAGAAAGTGGTTTTTGAACCAAAGCTTTTGATTAATGGTTTGTAGGTATTGGGTTGATGTGGGTTCAGCTCGAAAGAGTGAATCCTAAACCAAATCCTACCCATCTTGCTCGAGAGAGAGGATGTATTAAGGTTGTGGGTTGTTCTTATTTGTTAAGCTTGTTGATGTTTGAGAGAAATCACTTGAATCGAAGTAGTTGTTCGAAAGAAAGCTATTTTAATCATAGCCCAGCTTACCCACTGACATTTAGCTATTTATTAGTAGTTTTAATTACCCATATAGCAAAATTTGCCTATAATCGATCACATCCCGAGAATTCCTCTCTATATTGCTATTTCAATTTTGTGTGATTTTGTTGTAGTTTATAATTGAAAACCAAAAACCCCCCATCTGACATTCGTTTCACCCCTTTTAGACTTGCCAACATGTCTTTTTCGATAATTTCTATTCCTATAGCTGATTAGACCACGTTTGTACTTCTTAATTGAATTTGAACACGTACCGCTCCCTGTGGGTTCGACCCCAACTCTTTGTTGGGTTTTATACTGCTTAACGATCATTTACACCTAGAATTGGATAAGGTGTGCTTGAAACTTTAATCTATGGTCTGACCTACAGACTGTCCTTGTCGACTGTCGGTTGGTTCAGAGACACCATTTTTGGACCCCCAATAATGGGACCCTATGTACGGTTCATGGGTCATTTTACGGACCTTACATCCCATTGTTGGTCCTAACTTTTGATCCTAAAATTCACTAAGTCTGGGACTCACCTATGGGACCTATCTATAACTCGTATATAGAACGATGCTGGTGAATCGTCAAATATTACTGGGACTTATCAATCTAAATTTTTAGGAAATTGCAATGACGATCCCATCTACGATCTGTGGTCTGACCTACGGACCGTTGGTGGTGCCATCTATGCTGGCACCAAATTTTGTGAAAACTGAAACGTTTACCTTATTTTCAAATTTGAGGTGTTACAATATCTCCCCCTTGAAAACATTCATCCTAGAATGAGATTCAAGACATCATGAGAAGGGTAGGAACTAGATCTAAAAGCCCAATATGAATGCAATAACTTAAATGCATATACCCTAGGAGGAAACATCAGCTCTAAGCTTAAAGCATGTTCAAAACATCATTTCATAAGTTCTATATGCAACTCATACTCAAATACACCTAAACATGAAGAAATCAATCAAGTTAACTCATTTTCTCAAAAATCACTCTTTTCATGAACATGCATAAATGAGGAATCATGGGAATATCTAAGACATATGAAACCAAAAGAGTGAACCATGAGTAACTGAATACCTCAAGCTAGAGTAGGGACGGATGGATAAAGATGAGGATAATGGGATATCATATCGGCCTCGGCCTCCCAAGTAGCATCCTCAACTAACTGAATCCTTCAAAGAACTTTCACCGAAGTAATTCTTTATTTCTCAACTTTTGAACATGCCGGTTTAAGATCTCAACCGGAACTTCTTCATAAGAAAGACTATCCTTTATGCCAAGACTCTCCAATGGTACTATAGATGTCGGATCACCAACACATATCTTCAACAATGAGACATGGAAATCTGGATGCACGGATTCCTAATCATTAGGCAATTCAAGTTCATAAGCAACTTTACCAATAAGCATCAAAATCTTATATGGGACCATATATTGGGGACTAAGCTTCCCTTTCTTTCCAAATATCATTACACCCTTCATGAATGAAATTTTCAAGTAGACCCAATCGTTCACATCAAATTCAAGACCTATTCTTCTAATATCGCCATAGGACTTTTGTCGACTTTGAGCCATTTTAGACCTTTATCTGATAAGCCAAACTTTCTCCATAGCCTCGTGTACCAACTCGGGACCTATCAACACCACTTCACCCACTTCAAACCAACCTATAGGAAATCAAAACCTCCTACCATATAAAGCCTCAAATGGGGCCATACCAATACTTGAGTGATAGCTATTATTATACTCAAATTCAATTAAAGACAAGTGATCATCCCAATTACCCTTGAAGTCAATCACACACTCTCTCATCATATCTTCTAAAGTTTGGATAGTACGCTTTGCTTACCCGTTGGTTTGTGGATAGAAGGCCCTACTAAGCTTAACACGAGTACCAAGCCTCTTTTGGAATGATTTCCAAAACTGAGAAGTGAATTGGATACCACGATCAAAGATAATGGATAAGGGCACTCCATGCAACCTAACCATCTCTCTCAAGTACAACTTAGCATAGTCCTCCACTGAATAAGAAACCTTGACGGGGATGAAATGAGCTAATTTCATCATTGGATCTATTATAACCCAAATCGAGTCATATTGTCGCCGGATGTGGGGTAAACCAACAATGAAGTCCATATTCAAGTCTTCCCACTTTCAAGTAGGTATACAAATGTCTTGGGACAAACCTCCCGATTTCTGATTCTCAACTTTCACTTGTTCACAATTAGGACACTTAGCCACAAATTCCGCAATATCCTTATTCATCCCATTCTACCAATAGACCTCCCGTAAGTCATGGTACATCTTGGTGGCTCCTGTGTGAATGGAATATCGAGAACTATGGGATTATAATAAAATCAGCTCTTTCAAGTCATCTACATTGGGAATACACAACTGACCTTGATAGTGAATCACACCATCTCCCCCATGGGAGAAAGCCTCAACGGACTTTTTAAGCACTGCTTCCTTTAATTCAATAAAAGTTGGATCAAGACCTTGCTTTGCTTTCACTTCCGATACAAAGAACGATTTTGAACCATTATGGACCATAACACCACCCTTGCTAGAGTCAACTAACCGAACACATATTCGGTCCAATCTATGAACAACTCGAACCAACTCCTTCTTACCCTTCTTTACATGGGCAACACTACCCATTTACAATCAACTAAGAGCATCCGCCACCACATTCGCCTTACCGGGTTGATAGAGAACGCTCATGTCGTAATCCTTTAGTAACTCAAGCCACCTTCTTTGGGGAAGATTTATATCCTTTTGTTTAAACACATATTGCAAACTTTTGTCGTCGGTAAATATGTCGATATAAACACCGTATAAGTAATGCCTCCATATCTTTAAAGCAAACACAACTTCCACTAGTTCTACATCATGTGTAGAGTATTTATTTTTGTGCACCTTAAGTTACCTTGAATCATATGTAATGACTTTCCCATTTTGCATAAGGACACATCCTGACCCAATTCTTGAAGCATCACAATAAACAACAAACCCATCGGTTCCTTTCGGTAAAGTCAACACCAAAGCGGAAGTAAGACTATCTTTCAATTCCTGAAAACTCTTTTCACACACTTGGACCATAAGAATTTGGCTTTCTTTTGGGTCAATGCCGTTAATGGAGAGACAATCGAAGAAAACCCTTCCACAAACCTTTTATAGTAACCGGCTTAACCCAAGAAACTTCTAATATCCGAAGGGGATAGATGTTTAGGCCAACTCTTAACCGCATCTGTCTTCTTTGGATCAACCTCAATATCCTTTACGGAAATAATGTGACCAAGAAAACCCACTGATCTTAACCAAAACTCGCATTTACTAAAATTTGGAATGAGTTGTTGGTCCCTGAGGACTTGTAACACAATCCTCAAATGATCGGTATGCTAATTTTCACTCCTTGAGTAGATCAAGATGTCATCGATAACACAATCACAAACATATCTAGGTATTGTATAAAAACCCTATTCATCAAATTCATAAATACATTCGAAGCATTAGTCAAGCCATATGACATCACCAAAAACTCAAAGTGACCATACCGAGTTCGGAAAGCTATTTTTGGGATATTTTCTTCATTCACCTTCAATTGGTGATAACTCGACCGGAGTTCAATCTTAGAGAAGTAACTTGCTCCTTGTAATTGATCAAACAAATGATCTATGCTTGGAAGAGGATACTTATTCTTAATTGTGACCTTGTTCAGTTGTCGATAGTAAATACACATACGAAGTGAACCATCCTTCTTTCGAACAAACAAAACTGGAGCACCCCATAGAGAGATACTCGGTCGGATGAAACTAGGCCTGGCAGGGGGAACGGGTCGGCCCGCGACCGGTTCAAGAACCGGTTCGCCGGACCTGGTCCCGTACAATTCGCGGGTTTGGGGGGGGTTCGGGATAGGGGACCGGTCAGGGGCCGGTTCACCCTTTTGGGCCCGGTCAACCTGGCTCGGTCCCGACCCGCCTGAACCGGCCGGTTCGCGGGATCCTCTTGTATTTTTTTTATTTTTATTTTTTGATTTATTACCGACTATCCGTTGGGGCAACGGCTAGTGGGCCCCCCCAACAGATTTATTCCCCTTTTTTTCCCTTCCCCAACACCCCCTACCACCCCTACTTTTAATACTTTAATTTAAACCCTCAAGTTATTATAAATACACTTTAAC
>JAJOOO010021366.1:0-17428 GCA_029582685.1 Solanum piurae
ATGTCATTTTGAAATGGTTTGCCCTTAGTCCCTATTTCCCGTTAATTAATGTTGTATGTACGTCCGCGACCGATGAAGTGTGATGACAAGTTTGAGAGGCTTGTTTGGGGTTCCTTCGGGTTCCTCATTCGCCATGTCACGTCTAGGCCCTAGGCTTGGGTCGTGACATGATCACTGTCCTTTACTGATGGAAATGACTGCCAGAAAGAGGATCATATCAGGTATTTTAAATTCCTCAACTGCTGGACTGACCAACCCAACTTTCTTAACACTGTTAAAGGTTGCTGGGAAAGACCTATTGAGGGTAACAACATGTGGAGGTTTCATCAAAAATTGAAGAGGTTGTCCACCACTCTTAGCTATTGGTCTAGAGGGGAATTTGGTGATATTTTCATTAAAGTGAAGGAGTATGAAGAGAGGGTCAGAGTTGCTGAGGAGAATCTCATTCAAACGCACAATGAAATCAACAGGACTGCCCTGCATGAACTTAATGCAGAGTACATCAGATTTTTGAAAATAGAGGATTCCATTTTGAAACAAAAACACTCAATTGCATTGGTTCAAAGAGGGTGATGCTAATACAAAATATTTTCACTCATTGATTAGAGGAAGGAGAAGAAGGTTGTTTATTCATAAGCTTATCAGGGAAGATGGAGAATGGATACAGGGAGATGATAACATTGCAGAGGCTGCTTGTGTCCACTTCCATAATATTTTTACAGGAGTGGACAAGCTTATCAATGAAAATGCTATCAGTTGTATTCCCAGCATGGTCAACCAGGAACAAAATAATAGCCTTACTACCATGCCTAATCTAGAGGAATTGAAAGAAATGGTTTTCTCTATGAATCCTAATTCTGCAGCTGGTCCGAATGGGATGAATGGTTATTTTTTTCAAAAGTGTTGGCATATTATCAAGCATGATCTTCTTGGTGTCATTCAAGCATTCTTTAGTGGCCAAATGATTCCTAAATACTTTTCTCATTCTTGCATTGTCCTCCTACCTAAGGTGAGCAATCCCAACAAGCTAACAGAGTTCAGACCCATCAGTTTAAGCAACTTCACTAGCAAGATCATATCTAAACTAGTGAGCTCTAGACTTGGCCCTATCTTACCTAATTTGGTTTCCCTCAATCAATCTGGTTTTGTCAAAGGGAAAAGTATATCAGAAAATATTATGCTGGCACAAGAGATCATTCATCAAATTAAAAAACCAAATATTGGGAGCAATGTCATTATTAAATTAGACATGGAAAAATCATATGATAGGGTCTCTTGGTCCTACATATGCTTGGTGCTAAGAAGAATGGGGTTTGATGAGGTCTTTATTGATATGGTTTGGAGAATCATGGCTAACAATTGGTATTCTATTATTGTCAATGGCAAAAGACATGGTTTCTTCCACTCCACCAGAGGTCTCAAGCAAGGTGATCCACTATCTCCGGCCCTATTTATTTTAGGTGCCGAGGTCCTGTCCAGATCCTTGAACAAACTCCATAGCAATCCGGATTACTTTGGTTTCTTCATGGAACCAAAGAGGTCCTCAAGTGAACCACTTAAATGACATTATACTCTTCACTTCAGGAAGGTAGAAAACTCTTAAAGCTTATTATGCAAACCTTGAAGACATATGAAGAGACCTCAGGCCAACTTATTAACATTGACAAAAGCCACTTCATGGTCCATACTAGTGCCTTCAATAGCACTAGGGATAGGATCAAGAGGATCACTTGTTTCAAACAGAAGGAGGGCCCTCTTACTTACCTTGGTTGTCCTTTATTTGTTGGTAGACCAAGGATTATTTATTTTTCTGACCTTATTAACAAAGTGTTGTGCAGAATTACAGTTTGGCAAACAAAATTATTGAGCTATGGTGGTAGAGCTATTTTAGTCAAGCATGTGTTACAATCTCTACCTATTCACCTCTTATCAGCAGTGACCCCTCTAGTTACTGTCCTAAAGCAGGTCCAAAGTATCATGGCTGATTTCTTCTGGGGATGGAGGAATGAGGAAAAAAAAATACCACTGGGACTCTTGGAAGAATTTAAGCTTTCCTTATGATGAGGGAGGTATTGGCATGAGAAATCTTAAGGATGTATGCATGACTTTCCAATACAAACAATGGTGGTGCTTTAGATCCAAACAAACCCTTTGGGGAGATTTTTTGAAGGCTAAGTATTGTCAAAGATCTAATCCTATTAGTAAGAAATCAGAGTCCTTGACCTGTAAACATTTGATGCATAATAAACATAAGGTTGAGGAACACATTCAATGGAAACTCAACTCTGGCAATTGCTCATTTTGGTGGGACAATTGGCTTTGTGTTGGACCTCTTGCTCATTTCTCCACTGACAGTAATAGACTCAACAATACCACTGTAAGCAGAGATTTGGGTCGAGGGACAATGGAACTTGAACATGCTCATTCAACAAACTCCTAACAACTATCTCGCCAACATATTAGCTACAGAACTACACATCCAGCAAGACCTCCCAGACCTAGCAATCTGGAAACTTAACAGTGATGGAAACTTTAGTTGTTCATCTGCATGGAATGAGATCAAGGAGAATAGGACCAAGACAGTGTTCAATACATTCATTTGGCACAAGAATATCCCTTTTAAAACATCTTTTCTTTTGTGGAGAACTTTACGTGGTAAACTTCCTACTAACGAAAAAACTAATCAGCTTTGGCAATGAGCCAGCAAATTGTTTTTGTTGTTGTAACAGGCCAGGTCTGGATACTATAGAACATATATTCAACAATGGACATTTTGCTACCTACATGTGGAAGAGCTTTGTTGCAGCTGCTGGAATCAGAACAGATCACAACTCTCTACCCCATCTCATCATGCAATGGTGGTCTACCAAACACAACAATGCAACACACAGGTTGTTATTACAAGCTACGCCAATACTCATTTGTTGGAACCTATGGAAGAACAGATGTGCTAGCAAATATGGAAGGAAACAATCCAATATTAGTAGAGTCAAATACGCCATCTACAAGGACAACTACAAGCTCATGACTACAACATTCCCTCAAATAAAATGGCCTTCAATCTGGAGGGAGTTGTTCCAGCTGGGGGAAAGATGTATTCATGAGACCAAGGTTACTCTTGTTAAATGGATAAAACCTCCAAATCAATGGTTCAAAATCAACATGGACGGCAGTGCACTCAGCAAGCCCAGGCAGAATAGGAGCAGGAGGCATCTTAAGGGATCAAGATGGAGAAATGCTAGCCTTTGCTACCTCTTTGGGAGAAGGCACTAACAATCAAGCTGAAATAGGAGCAGCCATATTTGGCATGACCTGGCTACTTCAACTGGGCTAGATGAATGTCTTTTTAGAAGTGGACTCGCAGCTACTGGTGGACTGGATCATGCTTAAAGCTAAACCTCCATGGAGATCTAACTCACAGCTACATCAACTTCAAGAGCTCATCAGACAGACAAACAACTTCAGGTGCAAACACATCCTCAGAGAAGCCAATTTTCTGGCCAACTCACTATCAAAACAAAGTCACAAAATCACAAGTCCTCAAATATATTGCAATACTCAACAATTACCAAAGGAAAAAAGAGCATACTACCTATTAGACATGCTTGGGATGGCAAGTTTCAGGCGAAGGAAAACTAAGAGGATCAAAGAACCTCCTTGACTTTGGGTCCAACCTTTTCAACCTAGCTATGGTTTAAAATTATAGCTCTTTTGAATAGGTCTAGTTTTTAGTTGTTTTGTTACTGTAAAGGGAGAGTCTCCCTTATTTATGATTCCTAGATTCTCTGTATCAAGAGGAGTCCTCTCTTAGGTGCTTAGTTTCTTGGTTTATCTTTTTTGTAAGGTGATGAGTTGATTAACCTTTAGGTAAATCGACTACTGAACCATCATAGGATAGGAGGTTAGATGTATGTCCCCCTCCTTGTAATTTTTTAACTTATTTATGCTAAGGCCTGGGGGTGTTGCTAAGCCCCTGACCCCTCCAAGGGTCATTAAAAAAAAACCTAAACCCTACACCCTAATTCCTAATCCTAAACCCAAAACCCTAAATCCTAAACGTTAAATCCTAAACCCTAAACCCTAATCCCTAAAAACTAACCCCTAACCCTAAACCATAAACCCTAAATGTTATACTCAAAACCCTAAACACTAAACCCTAAAACTAAACTCTAATCCCTAAACCCTAAACCTTAAATCCTAAACTCAAAACTCAAAACCCTAAACCCTAATCCCTAAATCCTAAACCCTAACACTAAATCCTAACCCTAAACTCCAAATACTAAACTCTAAATGTTAAACCCTAAACCCTAAACCCTAAATCCTAAACTCAAAACCCTAAACCCTAATCTCTAAACACTAATCCCAAAACCCTAAACCCTAAGCCCTAAACCCTAAACCTAAACCCTTAACTCTAAACCCTTAACCCTAAATCCTTAACTATAAATTCTAAACTATAAATTCTAAATCCTAAATTTGAAACTCTAAACCCTAAACCCTAAACCCTAAACCCTAAAATCTAAACCATAAACCATATACCCCTAACAATAAACCATAAACCCAAAACATTAAACCCTAAATCCTAAACCCTAAACCCTAAATCCAAACGATATACCTTAAAACCTAAACCTTAAACCCTAAATATAAACTCTTAGCCCCTAAACCGTAAATCCTAAATCCAAAATCGTAAAATCTAAACCCTGAACACTAAACCCTAAACCCTAAATCCTAAAATGAAAACCCTACACCCTAACCCTAAATCCTAAACCCTAAACCTTAAACCCAAAACCCTAAATCCTAAACTCTAAACACTAAATCCTAAACCCTAAATACTAAACCCTAAACACTAAATCCTAAACCCTAACTACTAAACCCTAAACATTAAAACCATAAATCCTTAACCCTAAAACCGAAACACTAAATCCTAAACCATAAACCCTAAATCCTAATCTCAAAAATCTAATCCCAAATCTCTAATCACTAAAACCCTAAACTCTAAACCCTAAACCCTAAACCCTAAACCCTAAACACTAAATCCTAAACCCTAAATTCTTAACTCTAAACCCTAAGCCCTAAATCTTAATCTCAAAACCCTAATCCCAATCCTCTAAACCCTAAATCCTAAACTCTAAACCCTAAATGCTAAACTATAAGCCCCATATCATACACTCTAAACCCTAAACCTAACCTTAAACACTAAAATATGAACCCTAAACCCTAAACACCAATCCTTAAACCCTAAACCCTAAACCCTAAATCCTAAACCGTAAACCCTAAACATATACCCTGAATTCTAATCCCTAAACCCAAAACCCTAAACCCAAAATCCTAAACTAAAAATCCTAAACCCAAAATACTAAACCCTAAACCTAAACCGTAAACCTTAAACACAAAACCCTAATCCCTAAACCCTAAACCCTAAATCCAAACTCTAAACCCTAAACCCTAGCCATAAACGCTAAACCCAAAACCCTAAACACTAAACACTAAACCCTAAACCCTAAACCCCAAATCCAAACTCTAAACCCTAGCCATAAACGCTAAACCCAAAACCCTAAACACTAAACACTAAACCCTAAACCCTAAACCCCAAATCCAAACTCTAAACCCAAAATCCTAAATACTAAACCAAAAACTCCAAACCCTAAAACCTAAACCCTAAATCCTAAACTCAAAACCCTAAACCCTAAACCATAACCCTAAAACCTAAACCCTAAACCCTAAATACTAACCCTAAACCCTAAACCCTAAACCCTAGACCCTAAACCCAAAACCCAAAACCCCATCGCTTCTCCATTTCCCAATTT
Source organism: Solanum piurae (assembly GCA_029582685.1). Taxonomy (NCBI): domain Eukaryota; kingdom Viridiplantae; phylum Streptophyta; class Magnoliopsida; order Solanales; family Solanaceae; genus Solanum; species Solanum piurae. Next base: position 5,805 of record JAJOOO010021366.1, read on the forward strand.
TTTTTATCTCTCTAGTCTATCTCTCTAAGCTGAACGCTCTCAACTATAAGCCTAACGACTACTGTTCCAATGGGTACAGTAACCGCCGGAATGGCGCGTGAGCCACCGGTAGGCATCCCCAAGCCGCCGGACTTGTTCCAACAGGGGTGCCTTGAACAGACGAACAAAACCCACCAAGAATCGACATTAAATTCATCCTACAGCTCCACGAATTCATGAAATAATGAAGCGATGCTTGTCGCGATTTCAGAGAAGGAGTTGGACGGGATTCAAAAAGTTATTTCCCCAGATCGAGATATGGTAATTTATGGAAAGTTGTTTAGTGTGAATGATTCTACTAATCAAGGGCTACAACATACTGAAAAATCAAGTGATTCCTTCTTGCCAATCGCGAGAACTGAGGAGGCGATTTTTCCAGAAATCGCCTCACTTTCGTCTGAAGAACGCCCTCAATTTCGACCAACTTCCCAGCAATTTCATGGAGAGTGGAGCACTGGGGATTACTCACCTGGTGAAGGAGTACATATCACAACAATTTTGAGTGAAATGGACGGTCCAATCACCGGTGACAAGAATTCCGGTGATGGAGTTGTTGAAAAATTGAAAACTGATGGCGAAAGGACCAATTCTACAGATGAGGAGGTCCACCTTACCAACTTATCTATCAATTTAGCTCAAAAACACATCCAAAAGGAAATTCAGCCAAGTTTAATTAGAGCTATTGCAAATCATCAAATTGAGCTTGAAGAACTCATACAAGGACCTGAAGAAGAACAATAGGGGACCTATGATCATGCAGATCCTAAGGGTCAAAAGAAGGACCAACACACAATGGAGGAACAAAATATGAAAATGCAATCGAAACAAGTAGATAAAGGAAGTATGCAAGATCAGAATGATCAACAGGGTAATACAGGGCATACAACTCTGGATGTGATCGATGTGGACAATTCATCACAGTTCTCCTTTGGAGTTAAACCAACAGATACAATTCCAATCAATGAAGGACAACATAAGCCAGGTAAGGATGTCAATTCTACTAATGAACTTAGTTATGTTCAATTGCAGGACCAATAGGCAGTGAACACCAAGTCACAAAGTAAAAATCAAAGTGCAGATGGCAGCCAAACAGGTAAGTTTACTAATCCTACCTCTAGTCGAAATGTTGTTGGCTTGAATAATAATGAGGACCAGGTGCATGGTAATGTGAAGGGGCAAAAGGATGTTATCTTGAATGATCAGGTACAGGGCAGGGGGGAAAAGATTCCCAACAACAGGTTGATCGAGATCAAAGTAGTGAGAAAAATAGGAGTCATCCTCAGCTGATTACTCATGGAGGGAACTCTGATCCCAATAATTACCAAAAGTCCTTCCCCAAATTTTCGAGTAACTTTGATAAACAGACCCTCCCCAATCAGAAAAGTCAGCAAATAGAACACCCCAATCAACTCAGAAGTGCCAGCAATACGAATGAGACTCAAACCACCATCCAGGACCAACCCACAAAACCTGCGCCCTATACAGTAGTTCAAACATTAGCTGCAAGACTGAGACAAATCCATGCTACACAGGCAACCTCCATTGAACTTGTTCCTCCCAGGCACACAACCAAACAGGGCCAATCGACAGTGATTTACGATATGGATGATTACATGAACAAACTGGCTGTGGATTGTAAATACACCTTGATTGGTAAATTCAGTACCAACATGCCTAAAATAGAGCTTATCAGGAAAAGCTTTATCATGCAGACCCAACTGAATGGGGGGGGGGGGTCAACATAGCTCATTATAATGCAAGGCATGTTTTTATTGATTTGGAGAATGAACTTGACTATAAAACTGTGTGGACACAACAAAGAATGACCATCGAGGGCAAACTTATGAGAATACAAACTTGGCCTCCCAATTTTAGGCCTGAAGAAGAAACTCCTATTGTTCCTATATGGGTACTGCTACCAGGATTACCATGACATTGCTTTAAGAAGGACTTTATCACACCTCTGCTAGAGTCTGTGGGCAAAGTAGTGTATTTAGACACAACATCCATTAAAGAACTAGAGCTAGTATGGCCAAGGTAAAAGTCCAAGTGGATCTTACCAAGACAAGACCTAGACATGTTTGGATTGGTTTGGATGATGATGATCTCACTATAGGGAGATGGCAACCTATTGAATATGAAAATATCCCTTCCTACTGTGCGTACTGCAGACATCAGGGCCACACGATAGTTGAGTGTAACTTCAAAACAAGGGATGAGGAATTCAAAAGAAGGAAGGAGTTAGAAACAGAAAAGAAAGCATAAGTAAAAGCGAACAGGAACAACAAGGAAAAGATAACAGACAAAACAAGACATAAAAATAGGAGAGGCAGCAACAACAAAATAACAAGGAAGAGACCAATCAGCAACAATCTGAGCAACAAAAGGAGGAGGAATGTCAAGTACAAAGAAGGAAATACAGTACGCCACAGGAAGAAAGAGTACAGAGAACAATGTGGAAACCGACCTCACCACAGAACAGACTGAAAAAGGAGCAACCAAAGGACACAGCTCACCAAACAGGTACATCTAACAACTCTAATCATAATTCATTCACTAACCTTAATATGCAGGAAAAACAAAATGCAGACATGCAGGAGTCTAACAGTGCAGCAGAGACACCAACACAGGGAGTACAGAACAGGTCTAAAGCAGACCATAACCAAAAAACACAGGCCATGCAAACAGGAAACAAAACTAATAACAAAAACACAGGTATTGACTCAATGCTCCCAATTCCCATAAACCCCAATTTTTCATATCTGGATGGTACTACTGAAGTTGAAGGAGGGATGGATGGGGGATGTCAGGAGACACACACTAACATGCAGGAAGGGGTGTCCAAAGGGGGGAATTTGCTTCATGTTCTGCATGAAGGTACACACATTGACCATAGTTTAGACCCTAGAGCCTCTGCTACCACTCAAGGTCAACAACACAGTCCAAGACAACAACAGAACCAGCACCAAAACACAATCTGGGACTAACAACCAAGCAGTTACAGAAAAGGATGTGTCCAGACAGCAAGTGGAGGTAACAAAAAAGAAAAACCCAAATAGAGGAGCTATGGCAAAAGACATGGGATCCAAATCAAGCACTAGTAGCCATGAGGGCACTCCCAAAAGAAAAAATAAACCTAGCAAAAAGAAAAGGGAAGCAGCCAAAAAGAAACAGAATAAACAACAAGATACAGATCAGCAAGGAGAGCAGAATAAGAAGGATGAGGTGTGCAAGAAGTTTATTATGGTAGATGACCAGCAAGGCATGGATATCACTCCTCTGCAAGCTCAATACATGACTCCACCTCCTACTGTCCCTCCTGATAAAAGTTAGAATATATGTCAAGTTAACACTATCCCCATTATTGATGAATATGTTGTAGACAATTCAGAAGATGAACTTGATGTGGATAATCAATCTCTTAAGGACCCTGATGATGATGACGAGACTAGTGAGCTATTGATTAGAGCATTCAGTCCTCACAATGATAAGGGTCTGGAAAATGAAATTCAACATGTAGCTAATACTCAGGGATTATCTCCAAGAGGCTTTCATCATAATGCCTTCCATTTCAAAAATCAAGATATCAATACTGTCACTGCAGGCAGACCAAACACTGGGCTATTTACATCCAAATCTTCTCAATGATTAGTACACTCATTTGGAATGTGAAAGGGATCAACACCCAAGGGGTACTTGAAAGACTCAAAATGCTTAAGAAGATGCACCAACTGTCCATTAATGCTATCCTTGAACACTTTTCAGATAACATTCATGTTCAAAACTTTAAAAGCCAATTAGCTATGGAGCATGTTGTGAGTAATCGCAATGGTAAAATTTGGCTTTTTTGGACTATGGATATTGACTGTGTGGTACTAGAGGAAGATGAACAACAAATTACTTGTGATATTGGTCATATTGAATAGCAGACACACTTCACCACAACCTTTATTTATGCTAAATGTAAGGAACATCTCAGAAAACCTCTATGGGATAGAATGTTATATTTTTCTACTGAAAATACCAACCCTTGGTGCTCAGTAGGTGATTATAATGCTATTACTTCCACTGAGGAAAAACTGGGAGGTGTACCTTACAACATGAGAAAGAGCCTAGAGTTCATAGCAGTGATTGAAGCTTGTGGTCTTAAAATTTAGGCTTCAGTGGACTTAAATTTACTTGGTCCAACAACAGAGGTATACATCAGAGAGTATGGAAAAGGCTGGATAGAGCTCTGGTTTCAGATACTTGGCTTGAAAGGATGCCCCCGACTACTATCACTCACTTATCTTTAGTAGAATCAGATCACTGTCCATTACTGATGGAAATGACTGCTAGGGAGGAGAATCATATCAGATATTTTAAGTTCCTTAATTGTTGGGCTGACCAACCTAATTTTGTTGACATGGTTAAATCTTGTTGGAAAGGCCTGTAACGGGTAACAACATGTGGAGATTTTATCAGAAGTTAAAAAGGTTGTCCAACACACTTAGCACTTGGTCCAGAGGGGAATTTGGTGACATTTTCATTAGAGTCAAGGAGTATGAGGAGAAGGTCAGAACTGCTGAGGAGCAACTTATTCAAAACCACAGTGATACCAACATGGCTGTGCTTCATGAACTTAATGCAGAGTACATCAGGTTTTTGAAGTTAGAGGACTCCATTTTGAAACAAAAAACTCAATTACAATGGTTCAAAGCGGGGGACTGCAACACAAAATATTTCCATGCACTGATAAGAGGAAGAAGAAGAAGGTTATTTATTCACAAGCTTCTCAGGGAGGATCAGGAATGGATACAGGGAGATGATGCAATAGCTGAGGCTGCCTGTGACCATTTCCAGAATATATTTACTGGAGAAGACAGATTCATCAATGAGGATCCACTGGAATGTATTCCTAGGATGGTTACTCAAAGTCAAAATAACAACCTTACTATCATGCCTACTTTGGAAGAATTGAGAGAGGTTGTTTTCTCTATGAATCCTAGTTCTGCAGCTGGTCCAGATGGGATGAATGGTCATTTTTCCAGAAGTGCTGGCACATTATCAAGCATGATCTTTTTGGTGTAATTCAAGCCTTCTTCTGTGGTCAGGTGATACCTAAATACTTTTCTCATTCCTGCATAGTCCTCCTTCCTAAAGTGAACAATCCCAACAAGTTAAATGAGTTTAGGCCTATCAGTTTAAGTTATTTCACAAGCAAGATCATTTCTAAATTGACGAGTTCTAGACTTAGTCCTAACCTTCCTAATTTGGTTTCTCTCAATCAAACTGGCTTTGTCAAGGGTAGAAGTATCTCTGAGAAAATCATCCTTGCCCAAGAAATTATCCACCAGATTAAGAAGCCTAACATTGGAAGCAATGTGATCATTAAATTGGACATGGCTAAGGCATATGATAGAGTCTCTTGGCCCTATATATGCTTGGTTTTGAGAAGAATGGGGTTTGATGAGGTCTTCATTGACATGGTTTGGAGGATTATGGCTAACAATTGGTATTCTATAATTGTCAATGGTAAGAGACATGGTTTCTTTCATTCTACGAGAGGTCTCAAACAAGGTGATCCCCTATCTCCTACCTTATTTATTTTAGGTGCAGAAGTCCTGTCAAGATCCTTAAACAGGCTACACAATCATCCTGACTTCTATGGATTCTTTATGGAGAAGAGAGGTCCACAGGTGAACCATCTTAGTTTTGCAGATGACATTATCCTCTTCACTTCTGGAAGACACAAAACTTTAACTCTTATCATGCAAACCTTGCATTCCTATGAAGAGACCTCTGGCCAGCTGGTTAACAAAGATAAAAGTCATTTTATGATTCACTCAAATGCATTCAACAACACAAGAGAAAGAATCAAAAGAGTGACTGGTTTCAGACAGAAGGAGGGCCCTATCACTTATCTGGTGAATATTTAGATCCAAACAAACTTGTGGGGGTGATTTTTTGAAAGCTAAGTATTGCCAAATATCTAATCCTATTAGTAAGAAATGGGATACATGAGAGTCTATCATTTGGAAACATTTAATGCATAACAAGCTCAAAGTTGAAGAGAACAGTCATTGGAAAATCAATTCTGGTACTTGTTCTTTTTGGTGGGACAATTGGTTAGGTATTGGACCTCTTGCTAGACTTTCTAATGATAGTAATAGGTTCAATAACACCACAGTTGCAGACTTCTGGGAAGACGGACAATGGAATTGGAATATGCTACTTCAACAGGCCCCTAACTGTCAAATAGCCAATATTCTTACCACTATTTTTTAGATTCAACGGGGATGCCCAGATCAAGCTATTTGGAAATTAAGCACTGATGGCACCTTTACTTGTTCATCTGCATGGAATGATATTAGAGAAAAGAGAACCAAGTTGAAATTCAATTCCTTTATTTGGCATAGGAACATTCCTTTTAAATCATCCTTTCTCTTGTTGAGGGCTTTAAGAGGTACACTTCCTACTAATGAAAAACTAACCAACTTTGTCATTGAGCCAACAAATTGTTTTTGTTGTAACAGGCCAGGTTTAGACACAATTGAACACACCTTCAACAATGGGCAATTTGCTGCATATGTGTGGAAAGGCTTTGCTGCAGCTACTAGAATCGAGACAGACCACTCCTCTCTATCCCAATTGATAGTAAAATGGTGGTCAGCTAAGTACAACAATGCAGCACACAAGCTGTTACTCCAAGATACACCAATCTTCATCTGCTGGAACTTTTGGAAAAACAGGTGTGCTAGTAAATACGGCGGCAAGCAATCCAATGTTAGCAGAGTCAAGTATGCAATCTACAAGGACAATCACAAACTTATGAACACAGCATTCCCGCAAATCAAATTTCCCTCAAACTGGACGGATCTGATCCAGGTTGGATACAAATGTGCTCATGAGATCAAAATAACCCTTGTTAAGTGGAAAAAACCTCCAGATCAGTGGGTGAAAATTAACACTGACGGCAGTGCTTTAAGCAACCCAGGCAGAATAGGAGCAGGGGGTATACTAAGGGAACACACAGGTGAAATGATACTAGCATTTGCTACGCCCTTGGGGGAGGGAACCAACAACCAAGCTGAAATAGAAGCAGCTATTTTCGGGATGACATGGTCTCTGGAACTAGGGTACATGAACATAATTTTGGAAGTCGATTCACAGTTTCTAGTGGACTGGATCATGATAAAAAATAATCCTCCATGGAACATTAGCAATCAGATACAGAGACTCCAAACACTTTTCAGACAAACACAAGAATTCAGGTGCAAACACATCTACAGAGAAGCCAACTTTGTGGCTGATTCACTCTCCAAACACAGTCACAAGCTCGTTAGTCCCCAAATATATTTCAACATTCAACAATTGCCAAAGGAAGCAAAAGCTTACTATCACTTAGACATGTTGGAAATGGCAAGCTTCAGGAGAAGGAAGATTAAGAGAATTAAAGAACCCCCTTGAAGTTGTTTATTATCTTTTCAACCTAACTATGGTTTAAATAATTATAGCTTTTTTGGATAGATTTAGTTCTTTTCATTTAGTTGTAAGGGGAGAGTCTCCCTTTTATACGATTCCTAGATTCTTTGTATCGAGAGGAGTCCTCTCTTTAGGTGCTTAGTATCTTGGATTACCTTTTTTTTGTAAGGGGGTGAGTTGACTAACCTCTTGGATTGGTCGACTTCTGAACCACCATAGGATCGGAGGTTAGGTTTATGTCCCACTACTTGTATTTATTTGCTTTATTAATGCTAAGGCTCAAGGGTGTTTCTAAGCCCCTGACCCCCCCCCCACCCCCAAGGGTCATTAAAATAAATAATTTAAAAAAAAAAAAAACCCTAAACCCTAAATATTAAATTCTAAACCTGAAACCCTAAAACTTAAACCCTAACCCTAAACCCTAAACCCTAAACCCTAACCCTAAACCTAAAACCTATCCCTTAACCCTAAACCCTAAACCCTAAATACTTAACTCGAATCCCTAAATCCTAAACTCAAAACCCTAAACCCTAAACCCTAAATCCTAAATCCTAAACCCTAAACCCTAAATCCTAAACCATAACCCGAAATCCTAAACCATAAACCTAAACCCTAAACCCTAAACTCTAAATACTAAATTCTAAATGTTAAAACCTAAACCCTAACCCTAAACCTAAATCCTAAACCTTAAATCCTAAACTCAAAACCCTAAACCCTAACCCTAACCTCTTAATCTTAAACCCTAATCCCTAAACCCTAATCCCTAAACCCTAAACCCTAAACCCTAAACCTAAACCCAAAACCCTAAACCCTAAACCTTAAATCTTAAACTCTAAACCCTAAACCCTAAACCCTAAACCCTAAATCTAAAACCATAAACCATAAAATCTAAACCCTAAACCCTATACCCCTAATAATAAACCCTAAACCCTAAACCCTAAATGCAAAACCTTAAACCCTAAACCCTAAACACAAACTATATACCTTGAAACCTAAACTTTAAACCCTATACCCTAAACCCTAAACCCTAAATCCAAACTCTAAATCCTAAACCCTAAATCCTAAATCCTAAATCCTAAATCCTAAAGTCCAAACCCTAAATACTAAATCCTGAACCCTAAATCCTAAAATAAAAACCCTACACCCTAACCCTAAACCCTAAACACTAAACACTAAACCTAAACCCTAAACCCTAAACCCCAAACCCTAAACACTAAATCCTAAACCTAAATTCTAAACCCTAAAACCCTAAATCCTAAACCCTAAATCCTTAACTCTAAACACTAAACCTTAAGCCCTAAATACTAATTTTAAAACCCTAATCCCAAAGTCCTAAACCCTAAACCCTAAACCCTAACCCTAACCCTAACCCTAAACTATAAACCCTAAATCCTAAACTCATAACCCTAAACCCTAACCCTAAGCCCTAAATGGTAAACCTTAAACCCTAAACCCTAATCCATAAACCTGAAACCCTAAACCCTAAACCCTAATCCATAAACCTGAAACCGTAAACCCTAAACCCTAAACCCTAAACCTTAAATCCAAACTCCAAACCCTTAACCCTAAATCCTAAATTTTAAACCCTAAAACCTAATCCTTAAACCCTAAATCCTAACCCTAAAACCTAAACCCTCAACTTTAAAACTTGAAACGTAAACACTAAACCATAAACCCTAAATGTGAAACCCTAAACCCTAAACCCTAAACCCTAAACCCTAATCCTAAACCCTAAAACCTAAACCCTAAACCCTAAACCCTATATCCTAAATCCTAAACCCTAACATTAAACCTAGACCCTAAGTCCTAAACTCTAAATGTTAAACCCTAAATCCTAAAGTGTAAATGCTAAATTCAAAATCCTAAACCCTAAACACTAAACCCTAAACCCTAAACCCTAATCCTAACCCTAAAATAAAAACCCTAAATCCAAAACTCAAAACCATAAACCTTATCCCTAAACCCTAAACACTAAACCCTAATCCCTAAATCCTACAGCCTAAACCCTAAAACCTAATCCCTAACCCAAAACCTTAAATCCTAAACCGTAAACCTTAAATCCTAAACCCTAAAGCTACTCTCATTAATCATGTTCTCCAGTCTCTCCCTATTCACCTTCGTAGTTCAGTTTCTCCCCTTTCTACTGTCCTGAATGAGATTGAAAAGTTGACCGTGGATTTCTATTGGGGCATGAAAAATGGGAAGAAAAGATACCATTGGGCATCTTGGGAAACTTTATGTCATCCTTGTGAAGAAGGCGGGGTCGGTTTTAGAAAGATCTGTGATGTTTGCAAATCCCTTGAACTCAAACAATGGTGGAATTTTAGGACTAAAGAGTCACTTTGGAGGGAGTTTCTTCTAGCTAAATATTGCCAACGCTCTCACCCAGTTTCCAAGAAGTATGATTCTGGTGAAGCTTCTACTTGGAAGAATCTTATGGCTAACAAACAAATAGCAGAAGAAAATATACTTAAGAAGATAAACTCGGGCAATTCTAGTTTTTTGTGGGACAATTGGCTTGGCATTGGTTCACTTGCTACTCACAGGACTTTGCTGGGTAGACCGTGCAGGGCGACTATTTCAGATTTTCTTTGTCATGGCCAATGGAGGATTAACCGACTTCATCAGCAGCTCCCGCAAACCCTGGTTGCCCAGATCCTTAGCCGGCAAATTCATTTTCAACCTGAAATACCTTATCAGCCTTACTGGAAGGCCACTACTTCGGGCATATTCTCTTGTTCTTTATCTTGGGGAGTAGTTAGAGTTACGAAGCCTACCTCTTTGAATGATATGAGAACCTGGCAGAAGCATGTCCCCTTTAAATGCTCATTTGCTCTATGGAGAGCATTGCAGAATAAGCTTCCTACTGCAGCTAGAGTTCTTACTTTTGATCCGAAAGTGACCACAAATTGTGTTTGTTGCCGTACTCCTGGTTATGAAAATGTTTAGCATGTTTTAGTGTCGGGTAACTTTGCTAGAGGTGTTTGGACATTTTTCTCTCTTTCGATGGGCTTCAGACATGTTCCAATCTCCCTTAAGAACCTCCTTGTGTATTGCTGGAATCAGTGTACTGATACTGGCCCTCATCAACTTATTCTCAAATCCCTTCCTATCTTTATTTGTTGGAACCTTTGGAAGAACAGATGTGCTGCAAAGTATGGATCTAAACAGTCCAATTTGCTTAGGGTGAAGTTTGGTATTACTAGCGACATCTACAAGCTCTTGAAGACAACTTATCCATACTTTCACTAGCCTTCAGAATGGGGACAATTGTGTGCTAAAGTGGATTTGTGCATCCATGAGATTAGAATTACTAGAGTTTGTTGGTCTAGACCGCCACTTGGACTAGTCAAACTCAACACCGATGGTAGTGCTCTTGGCAACTCTCGGAAAATTGGTGCAGGAGACATACATAGGGATTGCAATGGAGACCTCATACATGTTTTTGCTAGCCCTTTAGGAGTCGGGACTAACAATCAGGCTGAGCTTGAAGCGGCTTGTATTGGACTAGCTTGGAGTTTAGATAATGGTTATTTGGGGGTCATTCTTGAGGTTGACTCAGAGCTTCTAGTCAGCTGGATTGATGGCAGGATATCACCCCCTTGGCATCTCCACCACTCCTTTCTCAGACTCCAGGACATCACTCGCCAGTTTCACACCTTTTCGTGTCGTCACATATACAGAGAGGGCAATGCGTTTGCTGATGCATTGTCCAAACACAACCACACCACACTTGCTGCTACTCACTTCACCTGGATTCATGACTTGCCTATTCATATCAGAGGGCTACTCAGGACAGACAAGCTTGGTTTGGCTAACCTCAGACGAAAGAAAACTAAGAGAATTAAAGAATCGCCTTGATCTCCTTGCTGATTGTTTTGACTAACCTCAGACGAAAGAAAACTAAGAGAATTAAAGAACCGCCTTGATCTCCTTGCTGATTGTTTTGACTAACCTCAGACGAAAGAAAACTAAGAGAATTAAAGAACCGCCTTGATCTCCTTGCTGATTGTTTTGACTAACCTCAGACGAAAGAAAACTAAGAGAATTAAAGAACCGCCTTGATCTCCTTGCTGATTGTTTTGACTAACCTCAGACGAAAGAAAACTAAGAGAATTAAA
>JAJOOO010021367.1:0-16466 GCA_029582685.1 Solanum piurae
TACTATCAAGGTTGAAAACCTCATTCCCAACCAAGATGGTAATTCCCCAACAAACTCATTCTCAGCTAAATCTATTTTATGCAGTTTCGTACAATTTTTCAAGGAAGAAGGAAATGGACCGTTAAGTCTGTTTCTTCGTAAGTCCAGGGATATCAAATTATTCAAAACCTTCATGGATCTTGGTATGCCTCCAATCAAATTATTCTCCCTCAAGATTAAAACTTTCAACTTTGACCAATTCATCCAACAATTAGGAATTTCTTCTGATAAATTATTTCTGCCGAGGTTTAAGATCTCCAAATTGTAAGATACATTTTTTGCTTCACACAAGAAGTTGGATAATCCTTTTGAAAACAAATTATTCGAGAGATCTAACTCAGTTATACTCGTTGAAATACGTGGTAGTGATCCACTAAAATTGTTGGAATTCTTTATACAATTTTATCAAATAAACAAAAGTTTATAAAATCGCATAATACATTATTACAAAACTATTCTGAAAAACAACATTTATTGATCAAATTTTAATTCAATAAAAAAAATTAAACATAAGTTGTAGTCTTTAAATAAATTTGATAAAATATAATGAATTTGGTGAATATAAATAGTATAGTAGGAATTGATTTGAGGTAATAATAAATTTTAGGTTGGTGAGAATAATCATTACATGGGATATAAATGGTTTAAAAAGTAACTATAAGAATTATAAATTTTATTTACATATAAAATAAATGTTAGTAGATATAAATGTGAGATTTTTATACAAATACTTGAGAGTCAATTTTTGTATTTGAAAAATCTCAAATCATGATTTTTGGAGAATTTGAAATTTCATCTCATAATATAAAATTATGAGATGAAATCAACATAAAATCACATGTCTAAACATTAATTTCATCTCATAAATTTTGTATTATGAGATGAAATCGCATGGTCAAACGACTACTAATTAAACAAGTCTTCTCTGCAACTTTATCAAGTGTCCCTGTTTGGGCCATGCATGTCCACCATGCCCACATTGATGAAATCGTTTAGTTGATAAAAGAGGACTTTTCTTAACGTTTTCACATTAGAAGGAAAAGAAAAAAATGAAGGGTTAATAATAAATACTTCTTTTGTTCCATATTAGTTATTATATTTATTTATTTTAAATCTTATCCTCATCTCTCAACAAAGCTAGCTACTCTTATTGGTATCTGAATAATCATAACATCATCAACTAATAATCACGTATTTGAACTCATGATATAATCAATAATATTATTTATTTTCAAGAACAATTAAATAAGGGGAAATAATTACCTTATAAAATGACAAATGTTTTGAAATAAATTAAATAAGTATGTTAAATAATATTGACAACTAATATAAGACTGAGAGAGTTGCTTCCTAAAAATCAGAGGTTCAATAGAGGTGGCAATGTGGAAAATCATACATCGCAAGAGAGCTTCAATGGGGTGTAGTCAACTTCCAAATAAGAAACAGATTCGAAATCTGATGGTAGAGATTTTCTCGAACTTTCTCTTGGTGTGGTATGACTTAAAAGACTATCCATCTCTTGCCTGCTAGTCATTGGGCAAAATAGATTTATGATTGCTTTCGTAAATAATTTTAGTTTTAGAAATTCAAATTTTCAAATGGAGCTTAAGTGAGCTTTGGCGTTCGATAAGGAAATTTAATTTGATACGGAAATTAATAAAGAAGGAAAGGATAATGGAATGCATGGTTTTAAACCTATAATGATATTTTTGTGGAGAAAAGGCCCAAAATAGATCATTCTTATTTATTTTTCACATGGAACACTAATATAGTTGTCCCTCTTGTTTGTAATATTAATGCACTTTTGATCCTCTTAAACTGTCGTCTATTTTTAACATTAGTTTTGTCCATAATTTAGAGTATGGAATGTTCAGTGTTCTTCCTCTATATTTAGTAGAAACAAGATCTCGAGGAAAGATGAGAAGAAGAGTGTTCATTAAGAAAACTGAATTTAGCTTTGAACTTCGTCACTAATTCACTTGTAGCTAACATAAATTGATCGTTGAGTAAGTAACGATAAATTTTGTTGTTTAGCTATAAAACTTGTCCATGGCTAAATCATATATATCTTTTTTAGTCCAAATATCATTGTAGCTAATCAAATCAAGAATCTGCCTTTATTTGTACTGTTGCACATGAAATCTTACATAACGAGCCTTTTGATCTCAAAAGTAAAGACAAGTTTGAGGGCGGACCAGAACTGCACCAATACTATAAACATGAAGGATTATTAGTGTTCCACGTGAAAAAGTAAGGATAACATTGAGTCTTAACACAAAGATAAGAAACAATTTTATGCTTTTTCTCTATTTTTGTGCCTATAAATTATGTCATAAAGGGTAAAATATTTTTTTTTATGATAATTTCCTTTTGACATTTCTTATTTTGCTCATGAACCAATTCCATAGAATTTTGGTATTATGACAAAAGAATGCTCTTTATGAAATATTTGTGGTACAATTTTCTATTATCATTGAATAATAATTTTGCTATATGTACATGGGTTGTGATGCATCAATTCTATTGGATGGACTCACCAGTGAGAAAAAAGCAGTCCCAAATTCAAGTGTTAGGGGATTTGGACTCATTGATGCTATTAAAGAAGCTTTAGAAGCAGAATGTCAAGGCCTAGTTTCTTGTGCTGATGACATTATTTCTATGACAACTAGAGATGCTGTTGTCGTGGTAAATTTTACTTTTTGTTTCATCATTATTACTTCCATATATCATTTGAGATTGTTTATGTTACTACTATAAGTAAGTCCTCTGATCGCTATCGATATGATGTGAGGCTGATTTACTAATCGTAACGAACTTAATTCTATTTCCAAAAAAAAGAAGTGAGAAGACCTTTGAGAAGGGATTGGGGTCACCTTTTTTTTTTAAGGACTTCAGTTCTCAACAAGGCTCGAAGACCTTTGACTAGATTTGAAATGGATCAGGTAAAACATCCGTTTAAAACATGGGTGAGATTAATTAGTAATTTTCTCTATTTCTTCAATGGTAGCATTGATAGTATATATTTCTTTTTTAATCCGTCTCAAAAAGAGTGTTGTTTTCTATATTTAGTAAGTTTTTCAGTTTCAATATTTTATATGACAAGTTTAAAATCACAAGATTTAACTGGATGACACACATCTCAGCTTTAATCTAAAATCCACAATATTCAAAAGTCTCATTTTATTTCTTAAGCTCCGTGCACAGTCAATTAACGAGTAATGTGTAACATTTTTCTCCATAACTTATTTGATTAGCCATGGAGTTAAGGAAAAACCGAAGATTCTTAAACCTTGTAGGCTTAAATATGCTATAACATTTGTACGCCTTTTATACAATGAGAAGTTTTAAATTATATTGTTTAGTTTTGATTATAAAATGTCACAGGCTGGAGGAAAATGGTATGATGTAGAAACAGGAAGAAGGGATGGAGATGTTTCCTTAGCTTCAAATGTGAATCTTCCTGCTGCTACAATTTCAGTTTCTGACTCCACCAAACTCTTTGCAAGCAAAAGTCTTACTCAAACAGACATGGTTTATCTTCTAGGTGATTTCCTATTTTACAATCCTTCATTTTACGGCATGCGTGCACCTCAACTATTTTATCACGTATATACTATGTCCCATTAGGATGAGTATACCAAATAACTCTATTCAGTGAATCTGAGACGGATCAAATTAGAAATTACCTAACATTTTTTACTTTTACTTAGATTTGAAAAGCGGTGGATTTATGGTTCACATTTCATTATGTTACCCATATTAGGACACACCTTTGGATGCTGTCCTTTTTAACGCAATATTTTTATTTTTCAAACCTTTATCTTATCCTACATTTTCTTTTTTATGATAATGGTAAACAAACTAGCTTGCGAGTTGCGTGCACCTAGAGTATATATTATTTTACTAAAAATCCAAAGGTATAACCATGATTTTAAATTTAAGGGTTCTAAGCTATATCTCTTTGGTTACCACATTTTTAGATAGATAAATTATAATATTAAATAATTTTTTAAACATAAATACAACATTTAAGATAAAATTATACATTGAGTTTTACTGAATCCATAACTCTATTAGGTGAATCTACCCTATGATGAGTACATGCTACCTCGTAACCATTAACCAACAGTCACTGAATAACTTTGACCATCAAAACTTAGCCGGATCGAAAGAAATCACTTACCTGAAATTTGAACTCTAACAATTTTCATCGCATTTCATTGACCATTAACTACTGATTTATTTTCGATTCTAGGTGGCCACACTGTTGGAGTTGCTCGTTGCTCACTCTTCAAAGATAGAATGTACAACTTCAATAATACTGGTGGTCCTGATCCAAGCATGAGCCAATGGCTATTGGCTGAATTAAAGGATAAATGTCCTACACTTCTCTAATTTGTGCTCAATCAAATATCAAAATAGCTCGATAAGACTCGGACTAGCAACTAAATCCATCAACAATATAGTAAACAGAATAATCAACTCTAAGACAATGTTAGATAACCACCAAATCAAGATTCATCGCTATAAGTCAAAATGTTTAATAATTCATAAAAGATATATGCAAAAGTTATGGTTAAAGAAGAGATTTTGAATCGCAAAATTCAAATTTGTCATGTAAATTGGTATAAAGAGAGTAATTTAATACTACTAGCTAGAATAATTTAAGGTCAAGCACTACACACACAAAAAAAGAAGAGAATTAGCTATGAAATTTGTTACAAAGCTATCGCTAAATCGCATGTGGCTAATAATATTTGTTGATAATTCGTTGTTAATCCATTGTTAAACTGGTTTACGAACAAAAGGATGAGAGATCATCCATTGTACCGATAATGTCACCAATTTGTAGAGTTTGAGTATATATATAGAGCTTCTTAGTTGTGTCCACTAAGTCAACCTCGAGGCTTCCTTCGATCATGAATAATAGCTCGGTTGCACGAGGGTGAGTGTGGGGCGGGTTGACGCCCCCGCCATGGAATTGCTAGCTTTTGTTACTTTGAAGTTTGCATATAAAGACATGATCGGCCCAACTCGCTTAAGTTTATTAGGTGGATCAATAAGTTGATTTGGACCATTTTGGCATTCTCAATTAAACTTTAACTGATACGATGTCATGTCAAAAAAATTCAAAATATCTCAAAAAAATTCAAAATGATAATTTTTTGTATGATATATTATTTATATAGTTATAGTACAAAACTTTTTTTATGAAGTACTTAAAAAATTATAAATAAAGAAATTAATATATGTCTCACAACTTTGTGATTGAAAAAAGAAAATTGGAACTATGAAAGAAACAACATTGTTTGAACATCTTAAGAAACATTCATTTGAATACAAAATGAAACAACATGATTTCTAACATGAGAAATGTAAGCACACAAACTAACTTTTGATGATAGAAATATCCTAAACCATATCCCTCAACATATTGGTAACTTCGCCAGTAACATTTCCCAGCTACGATCTAGAAAACGAAAATAAGCATGTCTCCATGATCTCTTGAAAAGCAATGAACCACAAACACCCCAAAAGCTTAGTGCAAATCCTATAGCCATTGAAATGTAAAACCAATCAACTTCATCTTTGTCACTCTCATCATCTTCATACTTGTGATTTGAAATATTACCATCTGAACTGCAGTTCACCAAGAGCGGGAGCCCAGACAGCTTGTTTCCTTGAAAACTCGTGGGATCAAAGCTTTGAAGTTGAGTGCTCAATGGTATCATTCCTGACAAATTGTTATTAGATAGATTCAAGTAGCTCAATGTGGTCAAACTCGAAAATGAGAGTTAACCATATTCAACTTAGGAGCAACATGAGGCTTAATTAGAGAGGCTCTTGGCGAACCAATTTGAGCTCCAACATCAACCGTTACCCCTGCTTTATCAACTATAATAAACTGTCCAAGTTCTTTTATTTGTGTCACAAAAGTAGGAGTTGTGTTAATGGCTACGTCTTCAGTCAATAGCTTTCTAGAAGCGACTTGCGACGCAACAACAAAAGCCCTTGAATTAGTTGTCTTTTCTTGTAGCTCAATCTTATCATTTGTTGTATCGGCAGGTTCACTCCCTACCCTCGCGACCCCTGTAGCTGTAACTCTTTCTTTTTCAGTTGCATTATAATTTAGTTGCTTCCCAACTTCAGTTTGACATGTTTGCTGCCCAAAATTTTCAAGTTTTGACGTTGCAATCGAATTTCGATCAAGCATCTGACCTGCATTCGAACCAACTTGATCTTCACATGAAATTACATGTGTATCGCCTTCTTGATATCCTTGGACCTTATCTGAAGTTTTCAAAGCATCAGCCAAACTTTTTCCAGAGATGTTTAACAACTGAACCTCTGGTCCAGGCACCAAAAGGCCCTCATGAACCTTTGTTCCAAGCACCAAAAGTTCTTCCTGCACTGACATTTGACCAACTAATACTAGCATTGTATCGCTACTGTTGACTCCCAATTTTGGCACTCCACAATACAAATTAATCATCAAGCTTCTTAAATTTCCAACGATTTGAAATAATTGACTTTATAAAATTCAAAATATTTTTCAAGTCATTTTAAGTAATTTCATCATTTTTATAATTTTTTATAATAATATATATATTTATATAATTATGTATATAATTAGTATATTTTATGAATATTTGAAAATCGTCTCAAAAAGATTTTTATTTACTTAAATATTTGGTTAATTAGTTTAGTTAATCAATACTTTATAATTTTGAATTAATTATTTCACAAATGCATTAATTATTTTTTATTTTTCATAAGATTAAGAAGCTTGTTAATTAATTATATTAATACATCTCATTTTTAATTTTGGCCGAATTCAACCGATTGCCTGAATTTGATCGAATTTACAATTCAAGTGGTTATTTTCTTAAGTCAAATTGATCACACTCTTGAATTACTTTTCAAAACCCATTAGGTCAACTCCAAACCTCAACCTTCAGCAATTCAAAATTTCCAACCCAACTTTGAGCCCATTCCAATTCCTCAATACACCTACCCAGTCCACTTTTATCAGCAACATACACGGCGTACAACAGTACCAAACCGACCCCACTCCCATACATTTCTTCTTCCTTCTAACATGAACAAACCCAGAAACCAAAAACCCATCAGATACAACATACATCAGCAGCTACAGCAGACGCCCAAACCAGACGACCCCACCCCTGTACGTCGCGTTCTTCTTCCTCAGCGAAAATTGCGGAGAACCCAGAAATCTCGTCAAACTACTCTGCAAAACCCATAACCCTAGCCGCCTAATTAATCACATCGCCATCCCTTTTTGCCCCTTTTCAAGGTATTTCCAAATCTCTTCACTGATGGCTTTGGAAAAAAGGAATTCAGATTTCAAATTCAATTTCCCACTCGTTTTCCCTTCTAAATCGACCCCCTATTTCCTCTATATAAACCCCCCTATCCATCGGTGTTAGGGGAAGGAGAGGAAAAAAAAAGAGTTTTGAGTTCAGTTCTTTGGCAATAATCGTTTTACACTTGCGAATTTTATATTTAGCTCTCTAATTCTAAGTTCCGAGAAGTTCGCCTCTCAGATTCTCTTGGCTTGCTGTTCATATTGAGATTTCGTGGTAGAAGAGTCACTGCTCTCAGCTCGTTTGTCCTAGTCTCGCTGCCCCGGAAAAGGTAATGCTCTAACCTTTACAATACTCTTTTCGCCTTTGCTATTTTGACATGGCGTTATTCGTCGTAGTATGTTTCTGTCCTTCGAGTTCTTAATGTCTTAGTTTGAGACCTCTTATAGCGATGTTTTAGTTGACTTAAATTTAAGCTGTAAGTTTTTGGTGTATATAATTCTTCGACTGTAAATCGTTATACTCATCTAAAATTGATTCGTATATTGCTCGATAATCTGACTCGGTGTCTTTTTCTTGTATTTATTTGCTTAGTGTGAGTTCTCTTCATGCTCATTTGGTCTCCAGTACTTAGAATTCTTTTTCCCTGTATATCCCCTGCTCAATATATGTCATTAAAATATGCATTCAAATACTTCTCGTGTATTATTTCTACTTTTGAAAGCTAATCTGCTTTTCATGTTTAGATGTAGCATGATTATTTGAACTAGTTAATAGAAAGGTTTGAAGGTGAAGCCTCTCCATTCCGTGAAGATAATGAACTAGTCGATGGTTTGATTTAATACAAGCGCGAGATGAGTCTGTTTGGATTAGAATGTAGTCGTTTGAGTTAGATATTTAACAAGGTTTCAGTTCGCTAATTCTTATCTAAATCGATGAGTTGGGTCTTATTTTAGGAGCATGATTATAGGTTGTTTCTTTCTTGGTCTAGCATATAGTTAAGTCACTGGTTTACTTTTCTCTTCTCTGTAATTATGTTGGCTTTAGAAGTTATTGTTTTGAGTATGGATTAGAGTCATCGTATGTCCATTCTAATTCATTTTTTATGCGACTCAAGCATTCCTATTAACATGTATTGAATTGTTATCCTTGTCAAACACGCCTTTGGTGATGTATATTTGGGTTGTTTTGGATTTTTATGTAGTAATTTTATCTCACGCAAGCTATAATCTCTCATGGCTTATATTTTCTGCCCATTTGCTCTCTTTTCTTTGTGTGTTGACATGTTCGGTTATTTCTGTTGTACTTGTTGCGCTATTTCGAATGCTAATGTTGTCTCTTTTCGCTTGTTGTATGAACCCCTCCCGAGTCCACGGAGGACTTCTCTTCTTTGCATTTCCGAGTTGAGCCATAAAGGCTCTTTTCTTTGTCATTCGAGTCGGCCAGGCCATCGAGATCAGGTGTACATGTGGAAAACAGGAAAACATCAAATAGGGCCTGAAATTGGATTAACAGGTTCTGGAAAGCAGAAAGCAGGCTGAGATACAACATGTATACACTGATATACCAGCTGTATACATACTAAAATACCATGTACAGGTTCAAAAACAAAAAATACAGGTTGGAGACATCAAAGTGAATCGTATACAATTGGTGTGCGGTTCAATATACAGTATAATGGGCCATGACGCGACCCGTATACAGTTGTATACATTAGGTGTATATATAAAATTTCAAGGGGAAAAAGTAGGGTCAAGCCCAAACAATTGCAGCAAGCCCAAGGAGGCCCAAATTCATTTCTCCTTTACTCTTAACTTATTCAATTGTGTGATTTATTTATTTTTTTATTATTTATTTAACTCTAACTTTTAATTAACTTAATTAAGATTCCCCAAAAGATGAATTATTTTCTTTGTGTTGGTTTACTTTAAATACTTGTTTTTGTGTTGAGATCATTTATTTTATTAATTAAATATTGGTCAAAATTTTATAACTTCAATTAAATTAAATCCTTTGTTTTTAAAAAGATATGTTTTAATGCCTCTTCATTTAATCATTTTATTTACTTTAAAATGGTTAAGTTAAATCTTATCCTCAAATGAACTAAAAAATATATATTTTTATTTAGTCATTTTTCCTCAAAAGTTAGGCAAAACTTTTATTTATTGATTTAAAATAGTCTCATGATTAAATTTGTTAATTTGGTTCAAATTATTATTTCAAAATGAATTAAATAAATTTTAATTAATCTAGTTTTATTAAAATTTTAATCACTGGTATTTCAAGTCAAATGTTTCATTTTGAATCTCTTTCTCTAAAAAAAAAAAGATAGACAAAATGCGTCATTTACTTAATTATTGTCTCAAAGTTAATCAAATATTGTAGGTTATTATTTTTTCATTATTTTCCTAAAAATTGTCAAATATATTTTAGTCAAGTCGCAGGTCAACCGCATGTTAGCGGGCACTTCGATTGTTTAAACCCTTCTCGAAGTGTAAATTGAACCCCGAACCCCCTTTGGTATTTTCAAATGATTTTTTCTGTTTAAATCTTTGAAAATTATAAGTTTTCTTAATTTCTTTAAAAAATTAAGTGGCAACTCTTTTCTAAGTATTTTTCTCAAATTGTATTATACTTAGAACATTTCAAAAAGTAATTTTTCTAAAGGTTAGTAAAATTACAGCATAACAACTATTATTTTTAGTAGTTAAGTTCTACATAGAATTGATATTCAGTGTTCTGTTCACATTACTTGCATTATCCATATCATTAGTATTTTCAACTTCTTTTTTTGCATTCAAGAAGTCTCGCGCATCACCTTGCAATTGTTTCAGATTGTTTGTTTTGTCACCTTACTGCCCGGTATCATCTTGATTACCCTCTCCCCCTTTTGTTTTTCTGGATCATTAGTCGGCAATCATCATCTTCATGACCTTGGTGCTTACAATAGGTACAATACAAAGGAAGATTATCAAACACAACCTGTTGATAGTGTTCAACGAGCTTACGGGATTGTTCATCCAAAAAATGCATCCTTACTCGTTTCGAATGCTTGTCCATAAGATCAAGAATGACCTTAAAAAAACTTTTTCCCATCAGTTTTTGGATTGTTTTCGAAATAAAGTGTCGCACTGAAGTTTTAATTTGCAATTACGATTGTTTGCAAAATTGGGAATGTGATGACACCTTTCTAGTCTTCGGATAGGTAAGCCTACCCAAGATCACAAAATAAAATACGAAGCACGAACATGCGGAACTAAAATTTAAGAATCAATATAAGTCATAAAGTTGTTATGAGAATTTGTTTTTTCTACTCCTCTAATAAAGTTGTTTTTTAAATTTACAAAAGAAACTTAATTTCAAAAAAAAATATTTTTCAAAACATGAGAAAACGAATACATACCAAACACACCTTTGAGATATGTTATGAGAAGTTGTTGTCTCTTTCCAAGATAAGCCAATTCCTAGAATGATTGGCCTTTTTTGTTTGGATTTCGAGAGTTAAATTTCTTAATTTTATAATGAATTCGGATATGAAAAAATTATTTTTTTTAAAAATAAAATTTATGTATATGAGAACTACATAAAAAGTATTATAAGTTACCATATTTAATAATTCATAAAAGATAATATGCAAAAGTTATGGTTAAAGAAAAGATTTTGAATCGCAAACTTTAAATTTGTCACATAAATTGGAACAAAGAAGGTAATTTAATACACACTAGCTAGAATAATTTAAGGACAAGCATTGCACACACAAAAAAGAAGAGAATTAGCTATGAAATTCGTTGCAAATCTATCGCTAAATCTCATGTAGCTAATAATATTTGTTGATAATTTATTGTTAATCCATCGTTAAACTGGTTTACGATCAAAAGGATGAGAGATCAGCCTTGATCTTCTGTTGCAACATCAGTCTTGAATGACCTAGCCAAAATCCGATCATCGATTGTACCAATAGTGCACTTGTCCTTTTTGGAAACACAAACATGTCACCAAATTTGTAGAGTTTGAGTACAGTGCTTGTTAGTACTGTCCACTAAGTCAACCTCGAGGCTTCCTTTGATCATGAATAATAGCTCGGCTACACAAGGATGGGTGTGGTGTGGGGCGGGTCAGCCCCCGCCACAAAATTGAAGTACAACATGTGAAGTATTCTATCCAGCCAAAGCAGAGAACTCTGCCTTGCTAGCTTTTGTTACTTTAAAGTTTGCATATAAAGACATGATCGGCCTAACCCGTTAAAGTAATTTAGGTCGGTCAATAAGTTGACTTGATCCATCTTGATATTCTCAATTCAGCCCATCTTAAACTTTGACCGATAAGGTGTCTTGTCAAAAAATTTCAAGGTGAAATTTTTTTGTTTGATATATTAATTATATAGTTATAGTAAAGAACGATTTTTATTAAGTACTAAAAAAATTATAAATAAAGAAATTAACATATGTCTCACAACTCTGTGATTGAAAAAAGAAAATTGGAACTATGAAAGAAACAACATTGTTTGAACATCTTAAGAAACATTCATTTAAATACAAAATGAAACAACATGAGAAATGTAAGCACACAAACTAACTTAGGGGTCAATTACGGGGGTAACCGATCGTCAACTCATTTCGGGGATAGCCTGTCGATCAACTCATTTCAGGGTTAACCTGTCGATCAACTCTAGACTGAGCTTTTAGTGAAAAACTAAAGCCCTACCTTATAGAATGAAATTCCGCAGTTTTGCAATAACTTGGCCTTTTTCTTCACTTCAGCTTTGAGATGATTTTAGCCACCGGGGTACCTATTGGAGAATCCTTACTAGTCTCATCGATTACTCAAAATTCCACTCATACACAGGAAAGGAAAGAGATTGATACTTATATTGATAACCACCAACATTAAAGCACCTATTCATCACAAAAACATCACAACAACCACATAAATGATACTCCCTCTTTCCCAATTACTTGTCCACTTTTGAATTGACCTATTAAGATAACAATTATTGACATAGTGAATTTATCATTTTACCCATATTAATTATGAAGTGGATGAAATAAAAATTAAGATTTTCAACAAGTTCTACCTTCAAAGTAATTAATTGAGGGTATAATAGGTAAAAAAAAATTTGTCCTTTCTTGATTTGTCAACATAGACAAGTAATTATAGACAACTACAAAAGAAAAAATTGACAAGTAATTAGAAACAGAGGGAGTACTTATAAAATGAATGAATACAATGCATATGCTATATAAACACCCACTTTGATAGGTACGCTAATACAAACATAACATGAAAAGTCATAATCAAACTTGTTTTTATAAATTCCCAAAGGATAATGCGAAAATATCCATACAACACATCCCAAAATTTGAAGTCTCTAAAATTCAACATTTGAAAAGGGTAAATATGACATAAATGAAAAGATAGAGGAGATCCATGAAGATTGTGGATGGGCCAAGCAGCTATTTAATTCATATACGTGGATCGCCAGTCTCCCTTATATTTTTGGGAAAATTATACATAATGGCAAACTATCAATTCAAATTAAATGGTATAACCACACTTTGATTTAATTGTGCCCTGTAGCAAACTGTTTGCCAGTTGCCTCTCTCCCTCAAACTCTCGCTCGCCTCTCTCCCTCAAACTCTCGCTCGCCACTCTCCCTCTGTCGCTCGCTCTCTCTGTCGCTCGCCTCTCTCGCTTTATACAAAACAGAAATGTATAAATTGTGTTTCTGTTTGTATAAAGCGAGAGAAAATTGTATATATACATATATTTTCGCTCCCCTCTCTCCCCTCTCCCAGATCTCGCTCGCCACTCTCCCAAATCTCGCTCGCCATCCTCGCCTTTCTCGTTTATACAAACAGAAATGAAATGTATAAATTGCGCTTCTGTTTGTATAAAGCGAGAAAAAATTGTATATACACATGCAAATACATATATCTTCGTCCTATACACTTATAATTATACAATACAAATATTTTCGCGCCCAATTTCCTTTTGCCTTTCTCTCTTTCTCGTTTTATACATACACAAGTTATACATTTTTGTTTGTATACAACTGCTTTCTTTTGTATATGTATAGCGAATTATACAATTGCCTTCTTTGTATATGTATAGTGAATTATACAACTGTTTTTTTTGTATATGTATAGCGAATTATACATATATATGTTTGCTATGGAGCGCAATTATGCAAACTTTGCTATAGCATACAAATATGAATTTTGTGTTTGTTATATGTGAAAGTTGCTCTATATTTTTTTATTGATAAGTGCGTTCAACACTCGTGTTCACTTTATTTAATTCATAATTGTGTTTTTAACCATCCAAACAATTGAAGTTTGATTTTTTGGATAATACGAGCAAAATATATTACTAAAACCAATCATTGTGGAGTAGATTTTTAAATTATATAATTTTTGACTAGCAAGCGCATACTTTATAGTATGTTTTGAGCTCATCAAGAGTGCAACGGTGGAAAAGAGAGAATGGATTTTTTTTAAAGTAAATTTACCACTAGACAGTGTCTAGCGGTCTTTTATTAAACATAAAAATATCAATAGGGACAAGTACAAGCAAGGGGGGCTAGACGTTACCATACTAATCCTAATGAAGTACCTAACTTCTGCTACCTAACAAGCATGAAGAAAATAAGAGCTAGAGATAAGTATTTTCTGATCATCACAGAGTTTGTAATACACTCCATGATGATATTACAAATGAGGATGCTTAAATAATGTAAAAATATGTCAATCAAGAAGAAAGTTGATGAGTTACCCGCCTCAAACTTTCTATTATAAAAGCATGAATTAAAAAAGATTGATTGCCCATCAAAAGTAACTTGAAGTATTTTTCTCTTGTCTTCTTCAAACATATCCAACAACACTTGATGATTCATACCTTCTTTATGGATTTATTGGATCTAGTTGAACCTATTGATACTATCAAATGGTTTTGCTTTGCCTGTCACATCGGTAGGTGCCTTGGAACAAACTCCTCAGTCATTTTACTGTCCCAACTATGTTGCCTTCCATGTGTCTTCTTTTTGCTTTTGTTGCTTCCACTTCTTTGTTGCCTAGGTGATATATCCCCTTCCCTAACCACTCTATCAAAGCAAATGTCCAGCATATTGTCTTCCTCATCTTCATCAAGAGAATCCTCACCCAAATCCATTCCATCTTCATCAAGAGAATCCTCACCCAAATCAATTGTATTTGACACTAAGGCCCTTGACTCATTCTTCTTTGCAAGCACACATTTAGGCACAAATACGGAAACTTCTTAACTTAATTTGCTATTTAAAGCAGGTGGTGATACTTGTTTTTCTTGGATCAAATCGTTGTCATTCTCTGTTAACCTTACTTGCTTTCTAGTAGTCTTCAATGAAGCATTAAAGCTATTCGAACATAATAGGTCTCTTGAGGCATTACTAGTATCTTGCCTCTTCTCACTGTCATGGAAATTCCCAGTCGGACCCTTTTCACTACATGGAGAGTTATTTTGACTAGTAGGGGAAATGATCTGACTCCTAGTTGATTTTTTGTGTGCAACCAGTGTCCAGTTTTTAATTGGATTCTCGTTTTCAACTTGCAAAACATGCTGCCCAGAATTTTCAGCATCTTCAACATCAGATATATCCATTAGTTTTTGTCCTGAAAATAAAAGAGAATGAATTTGAAATGTCACTTATGAAACTTGTTTTTCTACTCCTTTAAAAAAGTTATTTTTTCAATTTACAAAAGAAACTTATATTCTTGATAAACCAGCATTTATATATAGATGTAGGAGGATCCGTTTGGGAAGTAAGAAGCCCCTTTGACATCTCTTCATCTGCAAATAATTCTCGATGTGAAAACACAGTAAGGAAGATTATTTCACTATATTTTTTACCAGGGACAGGGCCTACCACAAGAATCTTTTTTTTATTGGGGCGATAGCTCTTAAAAGAAAAATTGCCAATCTTTTCTTTCATCTCGGGAGAGATAGGATCGGGAGGAGCTAATTCAACCCCCTCCGGTAAAATAAGAACAGAAAAAATATTTTTCAAAAGATGAAAAATCCAATACATACCAAACACACCTTGAGATATGTTATGAGAAGTTGTTGTCTCTTTCCAAGATAAGCCAATACCTAGAATGACTGGCCGGCTTTTTGGTTCAAATTTCGAGAGTCAAATTTTTAAATTTTAATAGTAAATTCGGATATGAAAAATTCAATTTCTTAAAAATAAAATTTACGTATATGGAAACTACATTAAAAAAATACTGTTAAGTCACAATATTTAATATTTCATAAAAGATATATGCAAAAGTTATGATTAAAGAAAAGATTTTGAGTATATATATAGAACTTGTTAGTAGTGCCCACTAAGCCAACCTCGAGGCTTCTTTCGATCATGAATAATAGCTCGGCTACACGAGGGTGGGTGTGGTGTGGCCGTGTGGGGCGCCCCCCACCACAGAATTGAAGTACAACAAGTGAAGTACTGTGTCCATCCAAAGCATAGAACTCTGCCTTGCTAGCTTTTGTTACTTTAAAGTTTGCATATAAAGACATGATTGGCCCAACCCGTTTAAGTAATTTGGATTGGTCAATAAGTTGATTTGATCCATTTTGACATTTCCAATTCAGCCCCTCTTAAGCTTTGATCGATAAGATGTCTTGTCAAAAAAATTCAAGGTGATATTTTTTGTTTGATATATTATTTATATAATTATAGTAAAGAACT
Organism: Solanum piurae; assembly: GCA_029582685.1. NCBI lineage: Eukaryota > Viridiplantae > Streptophyta > Magnoliopsida > Solanales > Solanaceae > Solanum > Solanum piurae. The sequence goes on from JAJOOO010021367.1 coordinate 16,087, forward strand.
ATTTTTATTAAGTACTAAAAAAATTATAAATAAAGAAATTAACATATGTCTCACGACTTTGATTGAAATAAGAAAATTGGAACTATGAAAGAGACAACATTGTTTGAACATCTTCAGAAACATTCATTTGAGGAAGTTATTAAGACATAAAACTCTACATATTTGAATACAAAATGAAACAACATGATTGATAACATGAGAAATGTAAGCACACACACACTAACTTTTGATGATAGAAATATCCTAAACCATATCTCTCAACATATTGGTAACTTTGCAAGTAACATTTCCCAGCTACGGTCTAGAAAACGAAAATAAGCATGTCTCCATGTAAGCACACACACACTAACTTTTGATGATAGAAATATCCTAAACCATAT